>CM018914.1:21093251-21105751 GCA_009663005.1 Actinidia chinensis | reverse complement strand
TTATGGTAGAGGGTGAGCGACCTTTTATAGATGAAGGATGGAGAGTCGTGCGAGAAGATCACGGCATAATTATCGGACTGCCAAGTATGGAAGCCATGTCCGAGGATTTTGAAGTAAAATGAGGAGAATGCCATATGGAGAATGCACTGTGAATGTAGAAGACGTGGTAAAGATGGAGTCTCATGTTCATCTCATCCTCTGAGGTGAATGGTGAGATGAACAACCTCGACTAATAGTGATGTGAGATTTGAGGGGAGATGAGGACGTTTAGGGAACCTAGGTGAATTCAGTGGCGACCAAGAGAGACGTTGGCGACATGGTCTTCTTAGGCGATGTGCCAATCTCAAATCATCAGCAGGTGAGGATATTACCCTTTATCATTGTGGTATAAATCTAGGACGAGCAACCAACAATCATAATTGCTCTTAAGCTCGATAATGACCTCGGTGACCTGCATAAGAACAAACGTTACTGGACAAGGTGAGGCTGTTACGAACCCCTCTAGTATGGAGATGAGACCAAGGTGAAAACGGTAGTCAGAGTAGAATAAGAGTTAAAGTTAAAACTCAAGAGTGAGAGAGTAGTTATCCCTTTATGGTGGAGGGTGAGCGGCCTTTCATAGATGGAGAATGGAGAGCTGTGCAAGAAGATTACTACGTAATGATCTGGCTGCCAAGTATGGAAGCTATGTCCAAAGATTTCAGAGTAAAAGGAGGAGAATGCCATATGGAGAATGCACCGTGAATGGAGAAGACGTGGTGGAGATGGAGTCTCATGTTCATTTTATCCTTAAGGTGAAGGCGGGATGAACAACCTCGACTAATAGTGATGTGAGATTTGAGGGGAGATGAGGACATTCAAGGAACCTGGGTAAATTTAGTGGCGGCCAAGAGAGACGTTGGTGACATGGTCTTCTTAGGCGACATACTCATCTCAGATCATCAGCAGGTGAAGATTTTATCCCTCATCATTATTGTGGTAGAAATCTAGGACGAGCAACCAATAATCATAATTGCTCTTAAGCTCGATAATGATCTCGGCGACTTGCGCAAGAATAAACATTATCGTCCAGGATGAGGCCGCTATAAACCCCTCCGGCGTAGACATGAGACCGAGGTGAAAAGGCTAGTCAGAGTTGAATAAGAATTAAAGTTAAAGCTCAAGAGTGAGAGAGCAATTATCCCTTTATAGTAAAAGGTGAACGACCTTGTATAGATGGAGAATGGAGAGTCGTGCAAAAAGATCACGGCATAATCAGTTGACTACAAGGTATGGAAGCGGTGTCCAAGGATTTCAAAGTAAAAGGAGGAGAATGCTATATGGAGAATGCACCATGAATGTAAGAGACATGGTGGAGATGGAGTCTCATGTTCATCTCATCCTCAAGGTGAAGGGCGAGATAAACCACCTTAGTTAAGAGTGACGTGAGATTTGAGGGGAGATGAAGACATTTAGAGAATGTGGGTGAATTCAGTGGTGACCAAAAGAGTCGTTGGTAACATGGTCTTCTTAGTTGACGTGCCCATCTCAAATCATTAGTAGGTGAGGATTTTACCCCTCATCAGTTGCCCCTACTTGATAAACTGAGGTAAAACACTTGGCATCATTGAGTAATGAATCATGGGGTGTAGATGGGTGACATAAGCATGCAATAATGGCACATCTTCACAGGTAGATATGTGGAGGAGCACATTAATGATGATATGACACTTTGACAGAGAATGGCAGTTATTATCTCGAAATTCAAAGCGTCGTGTGATCTTGACCGTTGAAGCGAATCATATCTCAGCCCTTGGCTCTCCCTATAAATAGGGGGCTCCGCCGTACTCTTATGTTGCTTGTGATATCAAAGTGCTGCTCTCACTCTGACATGAACCTTACCCTCATCACCTCGTCCTCATCCAAGCTACTCAGTAAGTATCAAACACTTGCCTCTAATCTTTAGCCTTCAGTTTATGTCCTATAACGCCGACACAGGAGACTTAGAGAATTCCCTACCATCTTGGATATCTGAACATTTAGGAGAAAAATCCTATATGTTGGCCGAGGTTACCCAACTTTCTTCCTCCCTTAGGGAGGACCCTCCTAGTCTTGAGGGTAGCCCCTCAGTAGACACTCGACCTCCGCTTGAGAGGGAGACAAATGCCATGATTCAAGGTGAGCTAGATCGCCTTAGAAAGTCATACTCTTTTCTAGCTGGGATTCAAATTAGGCTTCCCAAGGTAGATGATACCATTGTGTTTACTCGCCCGGGCGAGGTGGCCTTTTACGAGGCCGTCTTTCAAGACGATCTTCATCTTCCCATCCATCCAACCATTAGGAGGATATTACATTACTACAATATCTACCCCGCCCAACTAGCCATCAATGCATGGCAAAGCGTCGTCTGCGCAATGGTGCTGTAGAGATTTTATAAGTTCGCCCTTTTCCTCAACGAATTTATGCCGAGGTGAAACACTGTTCAACCTCTTTAACAATCTGAAGCCAGACTCTAGATGGCGTGATTTCAAGGCAAGGCCGAAGAAGACCCTACTCAAGGGGTACCCTAGCAATGTCAAGGGGTGGAAGAAGATATTCTTTTTCATCTCGGGGGACGACTTGGAGTTCTTCTGAGGGCTATCCTAGGACATTGGAGTTCCAAGGTCCTGAAGTCATGGAGCACCCTAAGTCAGTCTTTGTTTAATAAGTCATCCTTCAATTATCAAGTGTAGCTCTTCTTCTCTGACTAACAAAAGCTTTTCATTTTTAGATAAGGGCTGCAACAAGCTGCCTATCCTAATCAAGATTGAACAACAAAGGTTCGATAAGATCTCAAACTCACTAGAGTGAGGATAATTTTATTTGATCAAGGAAGTCTTTAGCTCTAGTTCCTTTCTTAGGAGCTTCGCTTTTGACTCTAAACAAATGGCGTCCAGTGGCGGGGACAATGCTGAGGACAAATCGACAAGCAGTGCAATTCATGTGGCGGGTGACGAGGTTGAGTCCCACCATTCTCGAGATGGCTTGGTAGAATACATAAGAACCATCAAGAAGGAAATGAGGAATGTTTTACCTCGCCTTCCTGATCTAACACTATTAAGGCTCCTAAGGGAAAAAGTCCAAACTCCTTTCCTTGGTTTGGAATTAGATAGCTCTAGCTCTAGCTCTAGATTAGAGGGCTGTTTAGATCCATGATTTCCCTCGAGCTTAAATTAGATAGTATTACCTTCATTCTCCCCTAAGTATTTTATCTCTTCCATTAACTAACATCAGTTTCCTTTTGTATCTATGTCAAAGAAGATCAACCTAAAAAAGCTTGCCCAGATGGCAAAATAAGAGGAGTCCAAGAGCGTAACCCTGGTAGCGAAGGGCATCATCATAGGCGAGAAGTGCCAACGAGACGAGATGCCCGACATCTCACCCACAAAGATGGGCAAACAAGTGGTGGATGCCAAGAAGAAGGAGGCCATTCCACCGCTTGAAGACAAGAAGAATGGGTCTTCTACCAAGGCCCTGACTAAACCGAAGGTGACGTCAAGCTGGACGGCGACCCGAATACCCTAGGGTTGTCTTGGGACTTGACATCTCCATGATGGGGAATCCCACTATGGTAGAGAAGCTTCTTGAGGGGTGATTCCACCTGCTGATAGAGAGGAGGTGGAAAAATTAGATCTTGACTGGGCGATCTCAAAGTTCTTATATTGCATTAGTCAGGTAACTATTTGCTTTTGAATCTAGCTCGTACTGCTGCATTTACATTCCTATGATGAGTTTTATTTTTACAAGTGGTGGGGCTTCGGGTCTTCTTTTGATGGACGTGGCAAGGAGATGATGGAAGAGGCGATGACTCAACAAGCTTGGGTTTCTTTAGTTGGAAACAAGATGGCCCGTCTTTAACATCTGGCCTCAGAGCTAGAAGGAAAAGTGGCTAAACTCGGAGCTCGAGAGCATCACACCTTTGAGGAGCTGAGGAGGATGAAGGAGGATCGTGATGCCTTCGTGGAGAGGCTCGAGAAGGAGGTGGCCGAGCTGAAAGAGAAGGAGGCCCTTGCCAAGAAGTCAGCCATTGAGGAGTACAAGTCTTAAGATGACTTCCAAGAGTTATGGAACAAGCAACTTCCAAGTACTTTGATGAGGGCTTTGACTTGTGCAAGAAGAAAATCGGGCGCTTCCATCTCGATCGTGACATCCAAGACCTCGGGATTGACCCCGAGATGGCTGAGGAAGGGGAGGAAGATGAAGAGGAGCAAGGCGAGCCGGATAACAGCCTTTCTCCTCATTAGATATATCAATGTACATCTTTTTTTTATGTAATGGTGATATCAAAGTAAAGGCGACTTTAATGAGATTGCAACTTTTATTTGTACTTGTGTTTCCTCTTCATATCTCTCTTTCCTTAATATCAATGTCTCTGTTTTACAACAAGACTAATGTGTGCACTGAATTTGGCGAGATGACCTTGGCGATATCACTACTAATAAATTGGTGATTAAAAACTTGGTGAACAAAACTTAATAAGCTGGCGAACAAAACCATCAGGTAAACATATTAAGTTTAACTCACCTTAATTAGGCAAATATCAAACTTAATCATGGCGATCAAATTAATTTTGCGAGTTTGATGCCTTGGCGAATAATTTGTAACTATTACAAGAGTTTGGCGATGAAAAGATAAGCAAGTAGGCGATCTTGATTTTGGCGATAACAATAAATTGTTTGTTTTAATCCGATTAAATGGTAAAACTAGGGATATAACCCATTTTGGAAAAATTGGCGAAATAACAAAATTGAACTAGAGAATTTGGTGATTTTATTTAGATAACCACAATTACATGGAGATTGGCGATCATAATCACTTTTTTAACAAAATAGGATTTTGGCGATATCACGTTGGCTTAGGCCACCTTCATCAAATGGCGACCAAAGGAACTATTGGTAATACTTCTTTAAGTGTTCAGCATTCTAGGGATGAGATAGTGTTTTGATTTTCATGTCTTCTAACCAATAAGGTCCTGGCATGGACACCTTGACAACTTTGTAGTGACCTTTCCATGTAGGGCCGAGCTTCGCAGCGTTAAGCTCATTTGTAGACAAAGTGACTTCCTTAAGACCAAGTCGCTAGGCAAGAATGACTTGTGCTTAACCCTTTAGTTATAGTACTTGGTGATCTGATGTTTGTAGGTAGCTTGGCGCACCTCAGCTCGCTCCCTCTTTTCATCAAAAGATCAAGGTTAAGCCTTAGCTCTGCTTCGTTGTTGAAATTTAATATCCTAAAGTTAGGCATTCCTATTTCCACTAGTAAGACTAATTTTGTCCCATATACTAGTGGGTATGACATCTCACCCATAGGGACCCTACTCTTCGTGTGGTAGGCCTATAGTACACTTGGAAGGTCTTTTGCCCATTCACCTTCAGATCCCTTAAGATCGTTTTGTTGATGACTTCCACTTGACTGATTGTCTGAGGATGACTAGGCAAGGAGAAATGGTTGGAGATGGAGAGGTCCGAACAAAAAAGCTTAAACCCATTATTATCAAATTGCCTTACGTTGTCCAAGATGATAACCTTTGGAATCCCAAATCGACAAATGATGTTTTTCCAAACAAAATTCTTGATGTTCTTCTTAGTGATTTTAGGAAGAGGTTCTACCTCTATGCACTTTGTGAAGTAATCTATGACGACAATCAAGAATTTTCTCTATAATGGAGCTTGAGGTAGAGGTCTAAGCACGTCTATCCACCTCTAAGCAAATGGCCATGGGCTGGTCATTGACACCATCTCGGTATGAGGGAGATAACTAACTAAAGCAAACTTCTAGCATTTGTCACACTTTCTAGTGAACGTCATTGCATCTCGTTCTATTTGAGGCCAAAAATATACTTGGCGAATTGTCTTTCTAATCAGTGATCTTGCCCCTAAATAATTTCCATAGATGCCTTTATGAATCTTCCTAAGCACATAGTCTGCTTCCTCAAGTCAAAGACATCTCAAGAGTGATCCTGAGAAAGACCTCTTGTACAAAGTCCCATGGAGGAGGCAAAATCTAGTTGATCGATACTAGATCCGTCGTGCTTAGAGCTTATTTGATGGCAGCTTCCCATCTTTAAATTATGCAATGATGTCATCCATCCACATCGGATCTGCCGCTGCTTGATAGATGGTTTTGGTGATGTCAATACTCGAATTTGGCAAGAACTCCAAAGGGACACTCATGTCCAAGATGGAAATCGAAGACTGAATCTAGGTTAGCCAAGGTATTAGCCTTCTTATTCTCTTTTTTGGAATTTGGCAAATCTTAAAATCTTTGATCTTCGTTGACATGGCCTTTACCTCATCAAGATAAGCCATCATTTAGAGTTCTTTGGCTAGGTAATCACCTTGTACTTGATTCATCACAAGCCGAGAATCACTATAGATGCCCAAGGATTCTACTTTCAACTTGATTGTGACCCTTAAACTGGCGAGAAAAGCTTCATACTTTGTCTTGGTGGCTTTAAATCAAATACGTATAGCATACTCCATCTGCTCTCCTAAAGGGGTCTGGAAAATAAGTCCTGCACCATAGCCATGCTGGTTGGATGATCTATCTATGAACAACTTCCACCTAGTGAGATCATCATCTTGGTTTTTCTCTATTGGGGCTTCCATCTCGTGATTTTGAGCAACCTTAAACATGAACTCATCTATGAAATAAGCCAATGCTTGGGCCTTGATTGCCATTCTTGGTCTATAGTTGATGTGAAAATTTCTCAATTCAATGGACCATTTGAGTAATCACCCGAAGGCAGGTCGTTGGTGAATTTGTTTCAATGGCTGATTGGTGAATACTGCAATAGAATGTGCTTGGAAATAGTGATGAAGTTTTCTTGCTGCTTTATTTTTAGGTACCTGGTCTCTGCCCCTAAAAGGACCTTATTTACATAGTAAATTGACCTCTATACTTTATATTCTTCCTTGACGAGGACTGTGCTCAGCGCGGTAGGTGACACAGATAGATACAGGATGAACTCCTCGCCTGTGTTGGGAACATTGAGTAGAGGTGGTAATCCTTATACTTTTTTCAGTTGCTGAAATGCCATCTCAGACTCTTCTGTCCATTCGAAGGCCTTGTTCTTCCCCAAAATCTTGATTTTGAAACAAACCTGTTAAGAGAAACAAACCTGTTAAGAGAAACTGTTTGCTTAGTCAATTGTTGTACTTCATGGATATTCTTGGGTGAGCTCATTGAGAGCAAAGCTTGAATCTGGTCAGGATTTGCCTTAATTTCTCTTTTAGTTACTAGAAAACCGATGAATTTTTCCGATGACATACCAAATATGCATTTTGAAGGATTTAACATCTTATGATGTTTTTAAAGAATACCAAATGTCTCTTCCAAATGGGCAATGTGATCAACTGCTTTTAGACTTTTGACCAACATGTGATCAATGTATACTTCCATTGTTTTCTCAATCTCCTCTTTGAACATTCTGTTGACCAATCTTTGGTACATCGCCCTCGCATTCTTCAATCCAAAAGGGATAACCTTATAATAATAAAGTCATTTTTCGGTGATTAAAGAAGTTTTCTCTATGTCAAATGGATGAATTTTGATCTGGTGATATCCTGAGAAGGCATCCATGAAACTGAGGAGCTCGTGCTTGGAGGTTGCATCAACGATCAGGTCAATATTTGGTAGAGGAAAACTATCTTAGGGCAAGCCTTGTTTAGGTCAGTAAAATCAACACACTCTCCATTTTCCACCCTTTTTAGGGGCAACGACGACGTTGGCCAACCAATCTAGGTAGTGAAATTCTCTGATGATATCGGCATTGATGAACTTGGCCACCTCTTCCTCTTGACCTTCAACCGTTTTAGGTGAACTTCTTTCTTTTTGGGGCAGACTAGAGGGTGATTAGGATAAATGAAAAGCTTATGAACAGCGATCTGGGGGGTCTATTCCTGGTACATCACATTGTAACCATGCAAATACATCATAATTATTGTTTAACAAATCTACCAAAGCACTTCATAGCTCTTCCGTCAATTCAGTCCCAATCATCACATGACAATTTAGATAGTAGGGGTGTATGGGAATTGGGACCACTTCCTCCAAAGGCTTGGTATTTTCTTTCTCTCGAGGATTAGCAAGAGGTGCATCTTCTATCTCGTTTCTCAATGCCTCTATCTCGGCATCTTCTATTTGTAATTGCTATTGGGCGATGGATTTTGGAGTGGGGCTAGTTTTCATTGTTGTCATGAAGCACTGCTTGGAAACTTTCTGGTTGCCCCTTACTTTGCTGATCCCAGTCGACGTAGGAAACTTCATCGTTAGGTGGTAGGTAAAGGTAATGGCTTTGATTTTTCCCAAGATGGGGCAACCTATGATCGAATTGTATGGCAAAGGGCAATGTACAACAATGAAGTCCTGCCATACTGTAGTCTGGTCAGGTTCTGCCCCCAAAGTCAAGTGCAACTTGATCCATCCAAGGGGTGTATGGAATCTCTTCCAAATCTGATGAGAGGGGTATGGAATGGGTGGAGCCTAACTCGTCCTATCCTCATCTTGTCAAACACCGAGATGATCAGAATGTCAGTAGAACTCCCATTGTCAATCATGATCCCCTACATGTTGATATTGGCAATCATGACAGATATGACCAACAAATCATCATGGGGGAGGTGCAAGCTTCTCAAATCCTCATTGGTGAAAGTGATAGGCTAAAGAGCTTCAGATGTAGGCGTGGAGTTGTTATAAACCTCCTTCTCTACTCACCCATTAGCCTCTCTAGAATGCCTTTTTCGGGATGAGGTCGAACATCTTCCCAATCCAAACCTTCAATGGATAGTTTGGATATCACTTGCTATCGGCCTATTATCAGCGTATCCTCTTTCAGGTGAGTCATGTATTGGGCGATCAACAACAAATTTTCTCAAGTATCCCTCTTGATAAGATCAACTATTTGCTCCTTCAATTGGAAGCAGTCCTTAGTGTTATGTCCATGATCCTTGTGGAACTCACAATACTTATTCTTATTCCTTTAGAAGGGGTTGGTCTTGATCTTTTCTGGCCACTTCACAAAGTCTTCATTCTTGATCTCCATGAGCACCTGAGCTATAGGGGCATTGAGAAGAAGTTGCATTAGGTTGGTCCAACGAGGTGGAGTCCGATGACGTTGTTCATTAATTCTCCTTCAGGCATCATGCTCAAACCTCTTACTTTTAAGCTCGCCCCTATAGTCCATTCTTTGAGAATTAGATTCCTTCCTCTTATGTGTTAGCCCAAAAGGTAACTTAAAAAGGGGTGAATTGGGTTTTTTAAAATTAATTGCAATTATAATTAATTAAAAATTAATCTAATCGATGAAACAGTAAATCAAGATATATGCAATGCAATATAGGCAAGAATAAGATAAAAGCAAGGCATAAGAAAGCACACCAGGATTTATCAAGGTTCAACAACAACTTGTGGTCTACGTCATCCCTACGACCTCGAAATATTCTTCCACTATGCAATCAATAATTACAAAGTATGTGCTGATTTACTAAGTGCTCAACTCACTTTTATACAAGAACTTTCCAAGTTCTTTAATATGATTTTGTCCAAGACCCACTTCAACTTATAAGTGTTTTGCTTATATAAGAGAATACTCAAACTCTCAATTACAAGTGTATGAAGGTTATACAAGTGAAATAAAAACTCTCTCTGAAGAGTAGATAGAAGTGGAATGACTCAACCTTTGAGAACAAAAGGAATGTTTTAGAGATTAAGGAATTTGCAGCTCTTGATGATCAATCAATGTAATAGCCTTGTGTCCCTCACTCATAAATACATTTGGAGGCTTATATATAATGCCCTAAAGTTATTTTTTCCGTTGGAGGTAGTTAGGGCTTATTAAATGCAACTTCAGACAATTCAGAGTTCAAAAAAATAGTTGTTATGTGTTTACACCTTCTGTGCTGTTTGAGATTACTGGTTTCATGTATTGACACTTCAATTTGTCGACTCTTGATCATTAGTTTTCCAAACTTTGTCCTCTGATCACATGTGTCGACACCTCAAATTCATGAGTCGACTCTTGATCATTCATTTTTCAAAACTTTGGCCTCTATCTCTGTTTGTTGACACCTCAAAGCCATGTGTCAAAAATTTTATTTTCAGATTGTTCACTATCTTCATGTGTTGACACCACATGATCATGTATCGACGCCTCTTGCCTAGAACAAACTTCCATGTTTTCCTTGGCTATTTGAGCTTCAAACATTTCTTCAAAGCAAGTTGATTTCCACAAACATCTTTAATCTCTTTGAGATAGAATTCATTCACTTTAAATCCTTGTTGAGTTCTCCAATCAACATCACTTCTTCCATTTATTTAAGTCTTCCTCAAAATCATCAAGAGAACTTCCAGACTTGATTAAAATCTTCAATGTAGCTTTCCAAACTTGTGATCTTTTTTCACTTAATCTTTGTCTTCCTTGAACACCTTCAATCTCTTTTAGGATAAAATTATGAACATAATCTTATTGAAAGGTCTTTCATCAATGTGTCAACCCATTTCATAGATCATCAACCTTCAACACACTTAGCATGCTGGCAATACTCAAAATCTTCAATGTGTCAAGCTTTAAGTCATAATCTAATTGAGATTAAGGCATGCTATAATTTGCACACTAAGTAAACTCATTAGATCACTAACACAGTGTTTTGTTATCAAAATCAAAGCATGGAGTCAACAATCTCTCCCTTTTTGATGATGACAAAACTTTACATAATATGAACAATGAATTTAAAAACTAATGATCTTAGAGCTCATACCAGATATTGCTCCCCATTTTCTTTGTAATGAAGCACGTTTCATTATTTCAAGATCATAATAGTTCATATACCATTTCATTCATAATAGTTTATGTACTATTCATTATGCACCATTCATTTCATAACGGCCATATATTTATTTATACACCATTTTTCTTCATTCATAATATTCATTCAATAGTTCATATATATTATTTTTCTCCCTCTTTTTGTCAATCCATCAAAAAGAGTTAATTAATAAAAGTTGGTCAATCAATAATTTTGAAATTGCTTCTCCTTACTTAATGAGATTAATCTCCCACTTTTCTAAGAGTATATTTTCAATTAACATGCATTTGTTTACTAATATGTGCATACTCTTTTGTTATATTAATAAGGGGCATTAATTTAAAGTATTGAGGCAAAAATTCATGCAATTCATCAAGGGTAACAAGTCAAGCATTCATTTAGAGAATATAGAGCATCAGAGCAAGACTGAAACAAAGAGATGTGGATATATGAGTTATGAAACCAATAATATTAACTTCAATATACCATAAAACTTAAACCAAAGTGAAATATCCAAAACATTTCTTAGAGATGTATCATAAGGATGACATGCCATCCTTATAAAAAAGTTCATACATATGCAAGATGAAAGGTGAAAATGCAAATGAGAAAGATGGGATTAAGGTGAGTATTTTCAGTGGGGAGAGGCAGGTGGTGATGGAGTTAGGACGAGAGTAGTATCCATGGTGTTGAAAAATTTGTTACCTTCCCTTTGTCTCAGCCCATACTTGTGACCAGTTTTGTGACTAGAAATAGGAAAGGGAGTATCAAATTCAGTGGTAGATGAGTCATCCTCTTCTTGTTCTTCTACCTCAACTTCTTGTTCAGCACCATATCCTTCTTGGTCACCTTTCTCTTCTGCCTCTCATTCTTTCTCACTTTCTCTAGTTTCTCCTTATTTGCTTCAGATCCATCTTTTTCTTCCTTAATTTCTTCTTCTACATCCATTCTTCCTTTGCCCAATCTTAGTAATTTTACTTTCTTTTTCAATTCTCTCACTTTTCATTCCAAAAATAATATCGTTGTTATAGCATTGTCTGCTTTTTGGTTCAGTTTCTCGAAGAGTTCTATCACTTGAGTCATGAAACCATCCATTTTCATTTCATTGCCCTTAAATTCATGAATCAAAGTTTTCTTGGCACTCTTTCATCTAGATCTACTCCCAGACGGAGTCTTTTCCTTTAATGCACTATCGCCACCAGTTTTCTTGGTAGATTTAGGAGTTCATTTGTTGTTTTTCAAAATGTACCCCATTCTCTTGAGGGTCTTTTCATTATACTCATTGCTAATGGATTTTGGGGTTATCTTTTTCTCATTGTTCAAGTCAATCTTAAAGTATTTGAATTCCTTAGTTAGAAAAATACCATAAGGCAAACTAATCTTAATCATGGTGGCTCTAAATATATGGTCTAAGATAAATAGAGGCAAATCAATTTTGGAGTCAGTGATATACGCCCACAAAAAGAATAATTCTTTCTCAAAGACATATTCGTACATTCCCGTTTTAGGAGTGAAAATAGTGCAGACTAAATGATGTACTAGCCTCAACTAAAGAGGTAAGTTATTAGCAATTGGTTGCACGCACTCATCCGTGTCTTGTCCATAGAGAAGCTTCAATTGTTCCATTTGAGTTATATTGTCTCTATAGATTTCACCACCAAGCCCAATTCCTAAAAT
>CM018914.1:21068251-21070751 GCA_009663005.1 Actinidia chinensis | reverse complement strand
TTTTAGACATGGTGAGATCTATGATGAATTATTCTGATCTACCAATGTTCCTATAGGGATACGTCTAAGAAAGAGCAATTTTTATTCTAAACCCAGTTTCAACTAAGTCTATTCCAAATACTCCCATAGAATTATGAACTGGTCACAAGGTTACTATATAATACTACAAGATATAGAGGTGTCCAGCATATGTGGTTAAAGGAAAGACTGAGAAGTGGGATACTAAGTCAGAATTATGTTATTTCATAGGATATCCTAAAGGAATTGAAGGCTAGTTATTTTATGATTCCAGAAAACAGATAGTATTAGTGAGTACTAATGTTTTTTTCTGGAGGAAATCATATGATGGATTGGAAGCTTAATGATAGATTTGATTTTAGGGAGTTGTCTGATATTCCCAGAGAGCCATAGGAAGGAAGTTCTAATCCAATAGAGTATGTTTTAGAAACCACTAATTCATAACTTTTAGATACACGGGAACCACGTCGTAGTGGGAGGACTATCAGGACACCTAACTGATTCATGTTCTTAGGCGAGGCTATCTCTAATGAACTTGATTTGGATCCTAGAAGTTACAACGGGGCTATTTCTGACAAAGATTTGAAAATTGGCAAAGTGTTATTAAAGTTGAGATGGAGTTTATGTACTCTAATCATGTTTGGAAACTTGTAGAGTTGCCTGTTAATGTTAAATTATTGGCTATAAGTGGGTTTATAAGAGAAAAAGAGAACCCAGTGGTTCGATTGAGACTTTTAAAGTTAGATTGGTAGCCAAAGGATTTACTCAAAAAGAAGTAATTGATTATGAGAAAATATTTTCACCGGTCATCATACTTAAGTCTATTCGAGTTCTCTTGTCTATTGCGGCACATTTTGATTATGAGATTTGGCAAATGGAAGTCAATACTGCCTATATAAACAGAAATCTTAAGGAAGACATGTACATGATGCAACCAGACGGGATTCATAGTAAGAGCCAAACCAAAAAGAATAGGGTATGCAAGTGAAAGTCCATTTATAGAGTAAGTAAGCTACCAAGTTGGAACATCCATTTGATCAGTGGCGATTAAGGTTTTGGCTTAACACACACATGGATGAGAATGTGTGGATAAAGAAGTGCGAGCAAAGCATGGTTGAAGATTCAATTGTAGATGTATATATATTTTCCTCATTCGAATTGATGTCGGGACATTATCTACAATAAAAATTTGATTGTCAAATCATTTTAATATGATGGACTTGGAAGAAGACAGCTAGATTTTAAATTTATCCTAAAATGTTAGGTCTATCCTAAGCTTTTGCGAGATCGTCAGAATAAAATATTAGGTTTATCTCAAGTTACATATATAGATAAGATTCCTATCAAATTTGCAATGCACAACCCCAAGAAAGAGTCTTGACCTTTCAAGCATAAAGTTTCTCTGTCTAAGAAATAGTGTCCTAAGATTTTTGAGAAAAAGCGACACATGAAGGCAGTTCCTTACGCTTCAGCATTAGGAAGTCTAATGTATGCTATACTTTGCACTAGACCAGATATCTATTATGTAGTTGGCATGATCAACATATATCAATCTAATCCAAAACTAGAATATTGGACCATAGTGAAATATATTTTTAAGTACTTTGAGAGGAATAGAGAGTTGTGACTATGACAGGTTCAGATTTAATTCCAATCGGGGTACAACAGCTTTATTTCATGTCAGCAGGATTTAGAAAAGTCAACTTCCAAGTATGTATTCACAAGGGTTGGGAGCAATAGGAACTGAAAGATCCACCCAACATGGGAGATTAGTATGACGTGTAGACGTCATAGTTATTGAGGTGCATCGGATAGAACAAAACTTACTTAGCAGATCTTTCACTAACACTTTCAACTTTATGTGGATAAGGATGTTTAGTAGGACCATTCTTGAATATACGTGCAAGCCGACGTTTATGTAAAAATTGTATGCCCACATGTTCCAAATATCTATATTATAAATCAGGGACTAGTTGAATCAAATCTATTCTCGCATCTACGGCTCAATTCATTTGAGTTGATCCAAGGATTAGATTTCACCTCAAATATTTTTTCCGCCCAAATAACATAATTTAACTCTTCTATCTCTCTCTCCTCCATCACTCGCACTTTCTCTCCATTCAAACGCTCTCTATCTTTAGTGGGGACTATACACCTTTATTTTTCTCTTATTTTAATTTTTATTTAATAAAGTTATTTATTATTGATCAAATTTTATAATATTTAATTATTTTGACGAAAAGAGCCTAAAATATAAAAAAATATTTAATTGAAGATAAAAATAAATTAATATTTTTTTTGGAATTTTTCCTAAAATTTGATAATATTTAATTTTTAGCTTCTTTTATTAAGAGAAAGAAAAAAAAAAGGTATAAAAATATTGTATTGATTAATGGTGAAAAAAAGTCACTAAACAAGACAAAATTCAAAAATAAGAAGACAAAAAATTATTTCAAATAGAAAGAGACGTTAGTCAATTTTC
>CM018914.1:21033251-21045751 GCA_009663005.1 Actinidia chinensis | reverse complement strand
AGGGAAGTTACATAGAAAAGATCATTGTTGTCACTACATTAATTCTCAAAAACTTGATAGATTTGGAAGTTAAGGAATGCCTTTGAGATTTATTTTTTGAGATGTTGTTGGTGCCACATACTCAAGAGGTTTTTATGAAAGAGGTGCTATTGTGTTCATTTCCACATCTTTTAGAGGATCGTCATTTTCGGGATGAATTATATTATGAAATATTTCCAAGAGATGTCCAACAAGTTGAGTATGTGCATAATTCATTTGCACATACTTATGTTCGTTGTCTTGTTGAGATGCAATTTAAGTTGGTTTTGTGGAATGATTATTTTATTGTCAACTACAACAAGTGACATAAAAAGTAGTGTCGTGCATCTGGATGAAGAAGTTAAATTTAGCTCTTCTTGGGAGGAAACCTATGCAACTTAGTTGTACATAGTAGATTAGTTTAGTTGTTTTTCATTCCTTCTTATTTGTTTTTTTGTTCTTACCTTACTTGTTTTTCTTCCTAGTGTATATTCATTTTGTAGGTTTCATTAAGGGCAAGAGCTACAAGGAGACATTCATTTCTTACTTTCTTTCTAACTCAATAACGGATAAAGCTTCAAAGAGGTACCATTCTTCAACCTTTTATTTCCTTCTTATTTCTTTTTTCATGCATCGAGGACAATGCAATATTCAAATTTGGGAGGTGAGGGATAAATTTGGCTTTTGTTAGCCTTGGGTAGCAAATTTTCGTGATTTTCAATGAGATTCATATTTAATTGATAGATTATGGATCAATTTAGCTTAAATCATGCTTAGTAGGCTAATGAATTCAATATTTGATGCATTGCCCAATCTCGTGTTCATAGAAGTATTATTCTTGTTCTCAATTGCATAATATTGTGAATGATTTCAAAATATGCGATTGATGAGTGCATGACATGCTAGAGTGGAAATTTGTAGAACTACCATGCTTGACTTAGAGCCATTCGTTTCATTTTATAGGTATAAATACTTCCAATATTGTGCATAATAGATGTATTGCATATTATCACCAATTCATGATTAGCTTTCTAGCACGTTTGAGGGATGATACAAGGCAATCATTTCATGAATTAAACCACATATTTTAGGTCATCGTTGAACCCTTTATTTTTACTATAATTGTTGATCATCCTTCATTCACTAAATCTAGGATCCCTCGTGAGTCATGGAGTAATTTTGAAGTGATGGATAGGGGTATTTTGGGTAATTTTAATGATTTTTGAGGGTGTAGAAGTGATTTGAAGTGATATGGAGACGTTGGGAAGAAGTTGTGAAAAAATGACAAATTCTATCAATGCTACCGGTAGCTCGATGATCATTTGGAGAGTAATTTTATGATTTTAAGATGATCGCAACAAGACTAGTTCAATGCTATTCCCATGCATGATTTCCCATATTTGTATTGAGGATAAAGTTAAGGGACATGCTAAGGCAGTGTAGGAAATATCTAAGGTCTCGGTCCTATTACCGAGGCAAGTAAAAAAAAAGCAAGTCTCTCTCCCATCCCGATGTTCCAACTTTGTCCCATGACTTTCCAAAGAGAAAGGGGTATCAATCTGTGATAGAAGAAGAGGAACAAGTACAAGAGAATTAAAGCAAGAGAAGGAATGGAATTTAAGAAGAAGAAGAAGAGGGGAAAAAGAGAGAGGTGAAGAAGGAAGTGATGAAGGTGAGGAAAACGATGAGAATGATGATGGAGATGACAACGAATAGGATGTGTGAGGCAATCATGCCTCAAAAGACAAGTGCTTGTGGTGGTGTCGATGTGATGGATGGAGTTCTACTGAGAAGTCATGGTTGGTGTTAAGTTTTGTGTGAATTGTGAGTCATTGAGTTTTTGTATTTTCTTTTCTTTTGTGTTTTGTGTTTTCTTTGGTCTTGGCTATTTACACCTCGTTTATATCTTTGGTAGTCCTCTTCTCATGCATTGTTCAAGTTGGAGGTTAATGATCAAATCAAAGTTTTTTGAGTCGTGAATTGGGTTGAGAATGGTGGCAGGTAGTATGCCTAGACTTCATTTTAGCCATCATATCTCCGTTGTGTCTTGTAGTTGTCTTTTTTCTTTTGTCAACCATGATCATTTGTAGTTCAAAAAGACCTTGTTAACATTTAACAAACTATGAATGTAATTGATAGTGATTACGGTGGTTTATGCAATGTTTTTCTTCATGTATTTATTCTTAATTCTTTCATGAACTATTCATTGTAAACATATTTTCCTTTGTGCTTCTGTGCGTTATTCATTCAAAGGCATGTAAAAATTTGCTTTATTATTTACAAGAATCGACTACATGCTTATTGAAAATTGCCTAGGTTCGGATTGTTTCAATTGAAGAGTGAACAACATGAGAGGATTTGAAATCAAAACTCAATTTTGGATTGTATGAGTCATTTGCATGTTGAGAATTTGATTGAATTCATGGTCATATGCATGCAAGGGTGGTTTTGACTCCAATGTGAGTTAAATTTGGGTATTTCATCACCATAGTAGTGAATTAGTTAATGAGCATGATTTAGGGGAACGAGCCCTTTTTTTTGAGATTGGATATATGCACTTCAAGCTGTGTTTTTGAGGAACTTATGCTCCTACATGAGACTAGGGGCATGCGTCCCTTTCTTGATAAATGAAAGATGTTTGAAACTAGGGGCATGGCAATATTTGAGATATTAAGGGCACGAGACTTTCTATTGATTATTGGAGACCTTTGTAGTCTCTTGATAATGAGATGATCACAAGCGAACTCCATTAGGTATCTATGTTAGAATCACAAGTATCATGGGGAAACTTTCAATTTTCGAGTTCCTATTAATAGCTTACCATGTTGTGAAAAGGATACCTCCACTAACCTTCATTATCTCAAAGGCTTGCAACATTCTATTAAGGGCATAACCATTTTAATTAGAGCCTAATGATTGTTCTTGTGTTTTTCTTGTGTCTTTTATTATTTTGTGGTATTTCAAAAAAAAAAAACTTTGGTTGTTTGACTACATACCTTAGTTTCGCATCGCTATCGAGTTCTAAAAGCAGCCGTGGTTGAAACACAAGATTGTTCGAACAGTGTTATCAGTGTCAAAGAATAGCCCAATTTGAAGAGAAATATTGGCCCTATGTATTGTTTTAAACGTCGGATCATTTGTAGTCTTTGATAATTGATGCCTCCTTTCTATTCCTATTTTTTTGCACCGAATCTCTTGAAGTTATTTTTCAAAGATTTTGAAAATGTTTTGAAGAATTTTTAAAGTAACACGAAGATTTCAAACTATTTTTTCAAATAGTTATGAGAAAAAGATTTTTGTCTTTCGATATGATGAGATATTTCCAAAATGCATTTTTAGACATGAAGTTTTGAGCATTTACATTGATGAGAAGAGTTTTTCTGGAAAAAAAAGTTTCAACGTCGACCAACCAGCCTTAAAGGTTTCCTCGAAAGGTCATTTTTTACCTGCCTTAAATGTTTTCACATGAAAAGTCAGTTTTATCCGCCTTAAAGTTTTATCAAAAAGTTAGTTTTCACCTGCCTTAAAGTATTCTTGAAAAAATTGGTGTTGCTTGCCTTAAAGGTTTTATAAAAAAAATAGTTTTTACTTACCTTAAAGGTTTTCTTGAAAAAATTAGTTTTCTTGCCTTAACAGACTGTTTGGCTGCCGAATAGAGGCCCTTGATAATTTTTCTCCCCTTCTTACTTCCTCTATCCAACATTTGGCTGGAGATGTTCGTCCCTGATACTTTCCCTGTAACGATCTATCGACGCCCCCGTGGCTCCACGCGGCATCGAGTCGTCCACTTTTTCATTTTTCCTTAGTAAAATTTTTTCTTTAAACTTTTTCAGTGTGCGGGAAGCGAAACCATGTAATTTTTATATTTCAATATTAAATCATTGGCATTTGAAAATTAATTAATTCATAATACTGCCCTTGACCGGTATGAGATTGTACCTGTCTTGAATATTCATACATACCTCATACCTTACATATAAAAAAAACCGTCGAACTTTCTTGTTCGGACATAATACGTAAATTCGTTGTTCTTATTACATAACATGGTTTCTAAAAATTTACTCCACTTGCTTTCTTTATCAGCCTGAATCATTGTCAAAAACATATCCCCTACGCAACATTTGCGTTAGTGAAGACCATAATCTCTAACCCTAGGTTTTTATCATACATATCAAAACATAAAAATACCATGGTAGAGATGCCACATATAACATACATAGCGTGAAGAAAGATAAAACATTTAATCTTTCGCAATAACTTTTTCAAAATTCATGCTTTGTACTTGTATTTTGACTATAATCCTAGTCAACATAATTCTTTAAAACATACATTATGCAACTATGACCGTCCCGTCCTTAGTCGGTTTATACATCATTTCAACAGGCACTCCCTGAGTCAGATGTGCCGGCCGTCGCCGACTACCTTCTTGAAAGGTAGAAATATATGGTACCATGACATATACATACAAAATCATTTGCAAAATATTTATATCTAAGCCATGGATTTTGATTTTGCATAGTCCCCAAAAAAAGAATAACATAATTCATGCTATATAGTAGTATAAAGAATAATTTACTCCTATTTTAGAAATTAAGGTTACTTACACTACCTTAAAGAGTAGGGTGACTACATCAAATTGAAATCGACAACCCTCAAATATGAAGTCTTCATCCCTGAACATCATACTGAAATTCATCTCAATCGGACATCATCTCCACCGTTTTATTCTACAAAACATCCTAACTCGTATGAGTATACTGACCACAACCATATAATTTTCTCAATAAATGGTGTGGTGCGCAGGCTGGTTTTTGTGCAAAAAGCACTAAAATTTTGAAGATGTTCTCCTCCTCTACGCGCTCTCTCGGCTAACATCTCTCTCTCACATTTTTCTTTCTTCCTCTCTTACATATAAACACCACACATATATCTAATATAAACAACAAGACCCATGTGCCATTCGTTTCTTTTCCTCTCTTACAATTTTGTCTCCCATCCCAATTTCTTATGTTTGTTTTTCTTCTTTATTATATATATATATATATATTTCATTTATACATATATATATATATAAACCATAACTCCCACCCATGTGGCCATCATACACCCACATATATATCCATATATAATTAATATATACAACACAATCATTTCCCTTTTTTTTTTTTTTCTTTTCCTCTCTTTTCCTTTTCTCTCTCTTTTTTTTTCTTTTTTTTTTTGTCTACTTCGGCCAAATGCAAAATCCTATGTATGCAAATAACCACTTCTATCCTTCAACTTTGAATTACATTATATCATCCAATTTCTTTCTTTTCTTTCTCTCGTTTCCTTTCCACCAAAAAACTCTATCTCTCCATCATTTCTTTCTTACTCATATACAGATATATATATTCTCTCTCTCTCTCTTTTCCTTTTCTCTTTCGACGCATGTGAGATTCAAAATTGACACTTCACCCCTCAAACTTATATATTCTCTTTAATTTTAATTTTAAAATTTATGATCTTTCAATTAAACTCCAAAATTCTTACATTATCCTACGTAATACTTGGAACTACAAAATTTATTATTTTACAATAATTAATATCTATTGTACATGTTTCCCGTATTTATTGTATCCTATTTTATCTCCTAATTTTCTTACTTAATATATATTTGAAAAATTTCGGGATGTTACACATACATCTTCCTTCCTTATAAAAATTTCGTCCTCGAAATTTGGGGAAACTTATTTTGTGTTATCTATCAAAATACAAAATACGCTTTCATTCCTGCTGCACTCTGATCTAAATATTAACTTACACTACTTTAGACTGAATTACATTATCTATAATATATTCATTATCATATATTAGACACAGTACAAGTTTCTGAACCGTTTGGTCTGATACGCATTCTGTAACTGACCACCCTCCCGACGCCCACTTTGGTCCGTCGCTCGACATCGACGTCGTCACTGGTCGATTTTTCTTATTAAAGACTTTTTCTTTAAAAACTTTTCATGTGGCGAAGCGAAACATGTAAATTTTATATTTCAATATTAATTCTTCATTGAAAATTATTAATTCTAATACGCCCTGCGGTAAGGAGACTGTACCTTCTTAACATTCATACATATTTTAATACATGACATATTTAAAAACCAGACGGGGACTTTCTAGTCCGGACTATCCTACATAATTCTCTATTCTTATTACATAACATGGTTCTAGTAGGTTATCCACTTTCTTTCTTTATCACCTGAAATATTGTCAAAAACAATATTCCTTAATCCATTTGCTTAGCGTATAACCATAATCTACATGGTTTTATTTACATATCAAACATAAAATACCATTGTAATGCATATAAACATACATAGCTTGAAGAAAGATAAAACAGTTAATCTTTCGCAATAACTTGTTCCAAATTCAGGCTGTACTTGTATTTTACGATATCCGAGTCCAACAAATTCTTGAACATACATTATGAACTATGGACCTCCTGTCCAGTCCTTATTCGGGTTTATACATAATTTCACACACTCCTTGAGTCGAATGTGCCGGCCGTCGCCGAATATACCTTCTGAAAGGTAAAATATGTGGTACATAGACATATAACATACAAAATCATTTCAAATATTTATATCTAAGCCATGGATTTTGATTTGCAATAGCATAACATAAGTGCATGCATATATAGTAGTATAAAAGAATATTTACTCTATTTTAGAAATTAAGGTTTACTTACACTACCTTAAAGAGTAAGGGTTTACTTACATCAAATTGAAATCGACACCCTCAAATATGAAGATCTGTCATCCATGAACTCATACTGTCATTTCATCTCAATCGACATCATTCTCAACCGTTGATTCTCCATCCTAACTCTATGATTTATAACTGACCACAACCATATAATTTTCCACTAACTGGTGTGTGCGCAGGCTGTGTTTGGGCAAAAAGACATAAAATTTGAAGAGTTTCTCCCCTCGTCTCTCGGTCTACTCTTCTCTCTCACAATTTTTTTTTTCTTCCTCCTTTAACATATACACACACATCACACTATATATAAATATAAACCCAAGACCCCAGTGCCCATTCTTTTTCTTTTCTCTCTTATCACTTTTGTCTCCCATCCCAATTTCTTTCTTTTCTTGTAATTTTTTTTTCTTTCGTTCTATATATATATATATATTCTTTAATACATATATATATATATCACATAACTCCCCCATGTGGCCATCATAACACCACACATCTATATATCCATATATAATTATATAATAAAACACATCTTCCTTTTTTTTTTCTTTTCCTCTTTTCCTTTTCTCCTTTTTTCACTTTTTTTTTTTTTCTATCTTCTAACTACTTTCCCGGCCAAAGCATCCTATGTATGCAAATACCGTCTATCACTTCTAATCCCTTCAACTTTGAATTACATTATATCATCTCTCAATTTCTTTCTTTCTTTCTTTTTTCTTTCTTTCTTTCTTTCTTTCTTTCTCTTTTCGTTCCAACATCCCATTTCTCTTTCCAACACCATCTTTTCTTTATCCTTTCTTTCTTTTCCCCATCACCCATCCAAACCAAACTCTATAAAAAAACTTTTCCACAAACTACTCTCTAAAAGCTATCTCTCCATCATTTCGTTCTTTACCATATACATATTATATTTCTCGGTCTCTTTTCTTTTCCTCTCTCGACGCATGTGGGGTTCAAATTACACTTCAAAAACCCCTCAAACTTACATATTCTCTTAAATTTGTTTTATTTTAAAATTTATGAATCTTTCAATAAACTCCAAAATTCTTTACAGTATCTACTTATTCTTGGAATACAAAATTTATTAATTTTACATAATTAATGATCTATTGTACATGTTTCGTATTTGATTGTATCTATTTTTATCTAATTTGGTTAATTACATATTTTAAAAATTCGGGATGTTACATTCCCTCTGCTTCCCCTTCCCCCAGCTCTTGGATAGTCTCGAATAACTTTTGGGCAGCCCTCCCCCTCCCCCAAAGTTATCCGGCGTATTAGGATATTTTCAGCCTTTTTTAACACCCCTCATTATTCCTCCCTTCCCCAAACCAAAGCCAACAAAACCACCAAAAAATAATTTTAAAAAATAAAAAATAATAAATAAATAAATAAATAAATCGGAGAGAGAGGCATATTTTGTACATCCATCGTCTGAATCAAACCATCCGGCCTCTGAATCAAACCATCTGTGGCTTGAATCTAACCATCCGTCGCTTGAATCAAACCGTTCGTCGCTTGAATCGAACCCTCCGATGCTTGAATCGAACCCACCGGCGCCTGAATTGAAGCGTCCGGCCTCCGCGGCTCCGCCTAGACCCCTTCTCTTTCTTTCTGTCTCTGAAACGAACGTGCTCTCTCTGAAATGACTCTCTGAAATGAACATGCTCACAATTAGGAAATTAAGGCTTCAAAGTTATATATATATATATATATATAGGGTAAATTTCACTTTGTACCCCTTTACTTTGATAATATATTATTTTTGAACTCTTTAGTTTTAATTTTAACATTTTCAAGAATTTTTGGAATAAGGGAAAAAAGGTCCCTTGACACATTTTTCTTCCTTATCCCCCACCCTTATCCATCCATTCTAAAAAGTATTCAAACAAAGTTAAAAGTTATCCCCCTCTAAAATTTATTCCCCCTCTAAAATTTATCCCCCTATGTTATCCGGCAGCCAAACGGCCCCTAAAGGTTTTATTAAAAAGTTAATATCTATATGCCCAAAAGGCCTGTAACGGTTTTATTGAAAGTCAATTTTTATCTGCCTTAAAGGTTTTTCCTAAAAAGTCAATTTTGTCTGCCTTAAAAGTTTTCTTTAAAAAATCAGTTGTTCCTATCTTAAATTTTTGTTGTTTTTCAAAAGTTGATTTTGCCAACCTTAAAAGTTTTATCAAAAAGTTTATTTTTACATGCCTTAAAGGTTTTATAAAAAATCAATTTTGTATGCCTTAAAGGTTTTGTTGAATAGTCAATTTTACATGCCTTAAAAGGTTTTCTCGTGAAAAGTCAGTTTTGTCTGTCTTAAAGATTTTAGCAAAAATTTAATTTTTATATGACTTAAAGATTTTTTCGTAAAAGTCAGTTTTACCTACCTTAAAGGTTTTATCAAAAAGGCGATTTTGCCTACATTAAAAGTTTATACAAATAGTCGATTTTGATTGCCTTAAAGGTTTAATTAAAAATTCAGTTTTTACCTATCTTAATGATTTTATTAAAAAGTCAGTCCTCTGCCTTAAAGATTTTCTCAAAAAATTAGTTTTTCTTGCCTTAAAAGATATTCTCGTGAGGAAAAAAATGAAAGTACTCCACCACAAAATACGTTGTTCTGATCATTTGCAAAATAGGTAGGTAGCTCTAAAGATATCTGAACGCGAACATTTTTCATGTTTTGAGTTTAGATTATAAATTTGGTAACTATAGAAGCTTAAGATGTTTATTTATTTATTTTTACTTTTTTTCCCTATAGTTAAGGAAGACAAAAATTACATTCCTCTCACTAAGGTCTCTTTGTGATGTCTTGCCCCTAAAACCACCACCAGCAAACCGTCTCTCTCCCTCTCTTTGTGTCGTCATCGGGCATCGATCCAATGGTGGGCCCAAAAATTATAACCGGTCAAAATGAGGTGCCTACAAATGTCCTTCTTTGACAAAACTTGTGTAGCAAAGCGTCAAAATGAGAATGATGAATTCTATGAAAAAAATGAATTTGTGATTTTTCTCGAGTACCTAATTAGTTTTTTTTTTTATATTTAGAATGTGAGGATGGGGGGTATTTCAGGGAGAATATGTTGTAAAAGAATGTCCTGCGGAATAGTTCATTTTCTGCCCTTTTTTCGTAATAAAAAATCATAATTTTTAAAATTGGTGTTCATAATATGTAGTACCTTTAAAGAGATTTTCAACTATACAATATTGGTTTTAATCCGATTTCAAACAAATGAGATACGAGTTTTTTTTTAAAGTCACACAATTTCTGACATACTAATGTTTAAATGATCATATATCCTGATTTATAAATGATAGGATTTTGATTCTAATTTGGCTTAAAAGTAGACTAATTGAGCTTTCGATACGTACTCGGGGAGATCCCGTGAACTTTGGACTTCTCAGAATGCCAAAACGACACTCTTTTTTTGGTCATAGTGCCGGACCGGTACTATAGACAGGGCGTCATATTTTACTTTTATACATTTTAACTTATTTTCTTATTCAAGAAAACATAATATCCGAGTTTATTTTTCTTTTTATAAGCTCTAAACTTCCCCAAAGACATTTCATTATCATAAATTATATTTTTAGCCCTAAATTCCTGTATAATTACCCCATTCTTTTCCTCTCAAGAGACACCTAAAAGAGAAAGGAAAGAAAGAATAGAGAGATTTTAGTATTTTTGAGAGAGAAGATTGAGAAAATTAGGATTTTTTATAATAGTAGTGAGATTAGAGAGAAAAGAAAGAAAACATAGTTTTAGTTTAGTTTTTTATTTTTGCTCCCTCGTGCGCAGAGCTTTCACACCCCGCTGGCCCCCTCTCTTCCCCCCTCCCTTGCCCTCCTCCGCCACCCTGCCTCTCCACCTGTTAAGTAGAGGCTTACCTTGTGCTTAGGCCGAGCGAGTGCTTAACACCTTCTCGTTTGGTACCATAATCCTTGGACCCATCTTTAGAAATGATAGTGACTGTGCTATTCTCAAAGTCATTATATTATATGATTTTCTAGGACCAATAACTTGGTGGCAGCTCCAATTGAAAATCTTGTCTATAATATTTGCCAACTTGCCAAATGAAAATTAATGAAAAAAACTAAGTAATTATAGATGTTTGGTCTTTTGTGCTGAATATATATAAACGAAATCAATTTTCTTCCTCAAATATATTTTATTAAAGAAAAATAAAACAAATACTTTTGAGCGATCGCGCTCACAAATGACAAGTTTCAATGTTATTAGGATAATGGAACGTACTCCAAAACAACTAAATCTATTATGTGATGTGCATAAATAAGAAGAAGATAATATTTGTAATTAAAAATTAAATCCTCAATGATGTTCAAGCATTCTTCTTTATAGTAATCTGGCACGTAATGCAAGCTACAGTTAATCGGGCATATCCGTGCAACGGAACGATTTAAAACACCACCTTCTTCTCCAACAGGCTAAAAAGCTTTATTAAATATCACAATAATCCTTTTCCAGGTGGTAGATTCCAAACATCAAACAAACGCGTAGTTCCCTGTTTGTTCAGCGAACCTGATTCATCTACATTAAGAAAATATAAAATATAAAATATAAAATAAATAATAACTTGCAAGAATTTGAAGCATAAATAGAAAATTGGGTTGTTTCAAGTTGAGCAACCACATGAACAAGTTGTTCTACTTTAAGAACAAATAAAACACATTTAAGAAAATAAATTTACCCATCAATTGTACCAAATAAAATTAAACCATGCACTACATACCTGTTATCCCGACTTCTACTTTCCTAAACAACTCCTCATCAGAATGATTGTAACGACCCGCCCGATGCCCGCTAGGCTCCACGCGGCATCGAGCGTCGTCAATCTGATTTTTCCTTCATAAAAATTTTTCTTTAAAATTTTTTGTTCCTTTTCTTTAAAACTTTTTGTATTTTTTTATTTAAAAACTTTTCATGTGCAGAAGCAAAACATATAAATTTATTGTTGGAGTCAATAAAATTCAATATTAAATTCATTCATTTGAAATTACTGCCCATGACGGTCGAAAAACTGTACCTGTCCTTAACATTCATACAACTTACAACTTACATATTCTAAAGCCCTCGAACATTCAGTCTGGGTTATACTACGTGAATTCATTGTTCTTATTACATAGACAGTGCGACCAATTCACTCCACTTGCTTTCCTTTATCACCTGAAATATTGTCAAAAACAATATTCCTACGCATATTTGCCTTAGCGTATAACCATAATCTCTAATATAGGTTTATCATACTTCAAAAATATGAAAATACATGGTAGATCCATATACCATACATATCGTGGAAAAGATAATAAATATTTAATTTTTTTCGCAATAACTTTGTCAAGATTCATAAATACTTGTACTTGTAGTTTGACTATATTTAAGTCAAATTAATTGTTGAACAATATATTATGCACTATGACCTCCCGTTCTTTTGCTGGGCATATACATGATTTCCACACCCCCCTTGGTCGGGGTATGCCGGCCGAGTAACCTTTCCTGAAAGGCAGAAGTTTGATGTTTCATTGCATATACATACAAATATTTTTGGAAAGATTCATATCTATTCTATGGATTTGATTTGCATAGCATACATAATGTTATGCATATATCATAAGCATGCCAAAAGTAATTTACTCTACTTTAGAGATAAGGTACTTACATTGCTTGCTTGGTATTGTGTTAATCTCGTTCGTCATGTTCCTTAGGCTAAGTCAGATCGATTCCTATACAT
>CM018914.1:21015751-21018251 GCA_009663005.1 Actinidia chinensis | reverse complement strand
TATTAACCAAGACCAGTACCAATTTTTCCAATGGTAGGTACCTCGTTTGGCAATCTATAAATATTTTCCTAATAAAGTAAATTAGGTGTTACTTTCCATATACCTCCCTTAGTAGCATTGAGTTAACAACGTGCTCAGAGATTTTGAAGTAGATGTAAAGCAATTCTCCCTCATCTTTAGTGAAAATAAGTGATGGTTTATGTAAATACAATTTAAATTGTTGAAGTTTAAGTTCGCACTCTTTATTTTATGAAAATTTTGAATTTTTGTGGTGAAGTTGGAAAAATAGACGGCATTTGTTAGAAGACTTGTGAATCCGCTAAGTGTTGCTGCCATTCTACTTAGTTTATGAAACTCCTTCGCACTTGGGCTGATAAGGTCATTTATTGTCATAGTCTATTCCAAATTTGCCTCGATCCCTCGCTGAGTGACCAAGTGCCCTTGGAATTTGTTCAAACTGACTCCATATTAACAACCCGAATCCGTTAAATCCATTAATTAAATAAATTATGATTAGTACGCTAATTTATGAAGATGAGTATTAAGTTGGAACAATAAAATCTAAGTTAGGAATCCTTAAAACTTCAGTTCAAATTCTTTTTTTTTTAGCGTTTGAACGCTAGGAAAGGCGTTCGAATGCTAATCCCAGAATCCTTCTTAGTGTTCGAACGCTAATAAGAGGGTTCGAATGCCAAGGCCTGCAACAAATTTTAGTCAAGTCTAAGTCTTCTGGGTGTTCAAACTCTGAGTTTGTATGCTGAGGTCCATTTTGTTCTTAGTGTTCGAATGTTAAGAAGAGCGTTTGAACTCTACTGCCTGTGGCAGATTACATGCTTTCAGGATCTACATTTTGAAATTTCTTCTTAGCGTTTGAATGCTAAGAATGGTGTTCGAATGCTATTAGCAAGAAATGAAAAATAAAAAGGGAACACTAAATTAAAAGTGGGAGAGCCACATGGGATTATTTCCCATGTGTCTCTGATCTACACATCTACACCATACTCTTCACATGCACACCCGTATGTGAAGAAAGAAAGAGAGAGAGAGAGAAGAAAGAGAAAGGAAGGAATAAGAAGAAGTGGAAGAAAAGGAAGAAGAGAGAAAGTAGGAGCTTTGGGAGCTCACCAAAATCTAGAAGAAGCTATTTTTGGGTTTGAAAACTTAGTAAGTTAAACTCTCACTTTTGTATATATGTATATGTAGAAGGTATATAAATTTAGAGACTCCCTTGAGTATCAAATGAGTTAAATAACATGTATTGGAGTTAGATTTGGGTCAAATTGAAATAGGTTTACAAAACCCCTAAATTTTATATGTTAGGGTTTTGTCTTGATTTCAAACCTAGATCTAATGGGCTAGGCTTAGATTAAGGGTTTGATTTTAAGATATAATGATCTCCTTAGGTTACTTTTCATACCTTAAAAGCATTAGAAAGGATTGAGTTTAGTTGGGTTGTATTTTAGGGAAAATGGTAAGTGCAGCTACTATTCTTACTGCTGCTCGCAGCCAATGTTTGAACTCCCTGTGCAATGTTTGAATGCAGACCAAGACTGAAAATCAGTCTTTTACCTTGGTGTTGGAATGCTGCGCAGAATGCTCGAACGGTCACTGTACCATAGCCTAGCGTTCGAACGCTAGGTTTTAGAGTTCGAACGCCGGCTGAATTTTTAGGAAAATTTGACATTTTCCCTTAAGACTTCATAATTCCAACCAAAGTATGTTAGGGCCCTTGAATCCTTATTGTGACACTTTAGGACCACGGTTGAGAGGTCTTGACTTAGAGCAAGAGAACCTAAGTCCAAGTCGAAAGTTTACATTATGTTAATTAATTGTTATTGAACATAGAATTGATGGTTCTATGCCTCACTTGTAGGAACGCCGAGCGTAGCACCTCGCCAAGGGAATCCAAGTGATGCCATGGACAAAACTATTTATTTTAAAAAATGCTTTCAACAAGTATTATTTATATGCAACCATTTTCCATGCCTTCAATGCATTAAATATATGTTCACGACATAAATGCCATGTCTTCAAAATGTATGCTATGTTATCATGTTATGAATGAGAAACCCATGGATACATGATTTAAATAAAAAGCATAGTATGTTCAAGATATGTATGTATGGTGATACTAAGGGTCCTCTTTGGTGGGACTTTAATCAAGTTAGATGAAAGTAGATGTGGGATGTGAAATAAAATCATCTCTAATTGAGATACCTCAGGCCTAAAGAGCACCAGCGTAACCTATATAGTTATATAGCATACCGAGTTGTTATATTTTTCCAGCTAAGTCAAGTATGACTATGAAAATATGTATGCCATGTTATGTGAGTTTCATGTTTATGAAAGTTAAATTTTTGAAAAAGTTATGATATGCTCATAAGTTTCATGTTGAATATGATATGTATGATATTCAATTATCCATGGTATTTTATGTTCATGTATTGCTGGTATTTACTAAGTTTTAGCTTACGTTTTTTAAAATCTTTTTAGGAAACAA
>CM018914.1:20985751-20998251 GCA_009663005.1 Actinidia chinensis | reverse complement strand
AAACAACTCACATGCGAAAAAGTCAAACAAAAATGACCATACACTTGTCATTTACATCAAGTGCTGGGTGGGCGGGGACGGGGGGGCCTTTTCTTCTTCTTCTTTTATGGGGGGGGGGGGGGGGGGGGGGGGCGGGGGCCGGGTTGGGTGGGGCGGGATGGCCCCGGGGGGGGGGGGCGCGGGGGCTTTCCCGCGGGTACAAGGTTGGCGGGGGGGGGGGGGGGGGGGAGAGGGGGGCGCTAGGGGGGGGGGGGGGGGGGGGGGGGGGGGGGGCCTGGGGCGGGGGGGTGGGGGGGGGGGGGGGGGGGGGGGGATGGGGGGGGGGGAGGGGGGGGGGGGGGGGGGTAGGGGTGTGCGGAATAATATTACAAACTCTAATTACACTTATATGTTTATCAAATTAAACAGACAACTGGCATCCACATGACCTCCAAGACGGAGGATAACCTCGGTACCTGAAAATCATTGTTTTATAGTAAAGGTGGTACCGTGAAAAGATTTAACAATGGACTTGATGTTCAAGCCAAAACCATGATACCATAACAATACTATGAAACATGATGCAAAAAGTATGCTGTCATTATATAAAAATATACTTTTGATTTCAATCCGTGATTTCTCAAATCAACAGGTTTCCCAAAAATTCAACTTTTCTCACAAGGCCTTACTCCAATAATTTAGAATACCAACATTTAGACCAATAACCAACCAATCTTATTATGCCACTAAGCACATGAGATAACACCCATCAACTTTCCGGATTTTCACCGTGGGCTATGATATTCCCTCCTCTTCTGTATCGTGCCATCTATGGACTTTTATTTTGTAAACTTCCCGGACTTTCAACGTGGGCTCGGACATTCACTCGTATCGTTGCCATATAGAGATTTTATTGGTCAACTTTCCGGACTTTCAACGTGGGACTATGACATTCCTCCGCATCGTTGCCATCTAGGAACTTTTATCTGTGGCTTAATCTAAGCAATCTAATTTCGATATATTTTAGCGTTGTCAGTCCTAAGACAATTCTCATTCTCAATCAAATCTCATTTCTAAACCCAAGTTCATGTCTTTGAACTTTTATATTTAATAATTACTTTCACAGTTAATAAGAATCACTTTTATCAATCAAGGCAATAGTAACCAAAATAATAATTAGAGATAATTTCAATGTAATTATTGTCAAATATTTTATAAGCATTTTATGACGCATTAATTTGACATAATCTGATATTAAAGCAAAATAATTTAGATAAAATTCCAACATTTCATCTCTTAATTTTTGCATAAAAATTTATACTCATCAAAACTAAATTTTTCCATTTCAAGTTTAATTAAAAAAAAAAAATTTAATTATTTTCAAAATTTAAAAAAACCCAAAAAAAAAAACAACATAAAATTAACAAATTACAAAAAAATAATATTTTAATGTACTTTATATAAGCTATTAAAACAAACCCAAAGTAAAACCCAAAAAAACTTAACCCCCTTACCTCAAATAGAATTTGAACCGTCAGTATGAAAGATCAGGCTTCCATGATCATCATACTAAAATTTGCATTGATCCCAACGTCATCTCACCTTGATCTGCACCCCTATCTTTCATGATAAAAACTTAACCACACTAATAATTTCTACCATTTCTTTCTCTCGCTACTCTTCTCTTTCTTTCTCTCTTATCTTCCTCATAAGAGCCTTCTAACTCTCCTATTTATCGATTGATAAATTATATTTAGATATATAAATATTATTTATTTTATATTTTATATTTTTTGTTTTATTTTTTTCTTTTTTCTTTCTTTTTCTTTCTTTTTCTTTTTTTTTCTTTTTCTTTTCCTTCTCTTTCCTTTCGGGCACAGATGCAATTATTTTATAAAAAAATAACTTCAAGCCTCCAACGTCTAATTTAATTTTCATCTCAATTTAAATGTCCTCTTAATTTAATCCCACAAGTCTGAATCGGTCAATAAACTCAATACAAAATAGCAAGGTCCAAAATTTTATAATATAAAAATGAAAACTTCAACCTCCAACCATTAAGAATTTCGTCTAGAAATTAGATAACGTACCCGATTGTCAAAAAGATCGAATATTCGCGCGAAACCTCGATTCACGTCTCATGTAGCTCCTCTATGCCTGATGAAGCCACAGAACCTTCACCAATGGAATAGTCTTTCCTTCAAAACTTGGATCCCTCGGGTCCACACACAACTCGGTCGTCCTCATCCGTGACATCCTCAGGGAAATTGACGTCAAGATCTTCCCAATCCAAAACGTGGGAAGGTCGGGCTTCCATATTTCCGCAACATGGAAACATGAACACATTGTTGCACATTGGCCACCTCTGGTGGCAAGGCCAGACAGGATGCCACGGTCCTCAATTACGATCAAGAATCGCAAACGGTTCCACGACTCTTGGTGAGAGCTGCCGCTATGTGAAGGCGCATCAAACCCTCTTAGGTGAAACTCTCAAAAAATCGTGATCCCCAACAGCCAAACTCCAAATGCGACGTTTTCCTCCCGATCAGCATAACTCTTTGACGACTGTTGTGCCGTGGTAAATGTTTTTATAATCATACCACTTCTCGGTCGTTATCACTGAATCTCCATTCTGACTCGGAAGTACTGCATCTCCAAGTCGGTTCCACAACCCACGAGGGTGACCTACATGGCCTTCCGTACGATGCTCGCATCGAGAACTAGTTATTATATCGAACTCTACCCAAATGTAGATGATCTTCCCATGATCCCCCAAAATTCAAGTACACATGCTCGAAGCATGTCCTCAACATCGGAATCGTACGGCTCAGACTGCGACCGTCAGTCTGCGGATGAAACGCCGTGCTAAGCCTCAAATCCGATCCTAGGGCGGATGCATCCCTTCCAAAAGAGCGATTGTAAAACGTGGATCTCTATCGAAACGATAGATACCGGAACCCAATTATGAGTCAACGATCTCTCGAACATAAGAACACCAAGATCCTCTGCCGAATTGGACAAACGATAGGAAGAAAAAAGCGGGGATTTGTCAACGGATCCACTATGACCCAAAACGGGCATCATGCCCTCTCAATGACTAGGGGGCAACAAAAAAAAAAAAAAAAAAAAAAAAAAAAAAAAAAAAAAAAAAAAAAAAAAAAAAAAAAAGCGCAAAAAAAAAAACTAAAACACCCGTAACAAAAATATAGTGATGTGCTCCCATTTCCACTCTGCAACTGGGTAATGGGTTCTGTAAGCAAACCTGCGGTTGGTTATGGTGTTCGGCTTTCACTTGCTGGACAAGTCAAAACACACCTCGAAACGAAATAAAGCAACATCTTTCTTCATTCGTCTCTACCAAAAGTTGGCGACACAAAAGCATGATAAATCTTGGTCCCTCCGGATGAACTGCAAGCGTGAAGGATTGAAACTCATGAAGAACATCGTTCTACTAGACAATGGCACCAAAACAATCTAGACTTTATATCTCAAACTCTGATCCTCATGTAAAAACCCAATTTTGTTGGACCTACATTTCTAGCAATGCGGTCGCCATAGTCTTTGCCCTCCCCACATCTTGCTGTTGTGCTCTCAATGACCCTACTAATGATTGATGGCTCTGAGACAATGTGAAACAATTGTAGCAGACTCGTTCGTCTCGCCGAGAAGTAAATCATACTCACCGATTATCTTGAAGCAGTTCCCTCATGGATGGAAATGCTCGCCAAAACACAAAGCGATTTCCTACTAAGTGCACGGCCAACGTTAGCTTTCCGGGAGATATTGTAAATCGAAAGTCATAGTATTCCATTGTACTCCATCAAACGCCGTGCCTCAAGTTCAAGTCCTTTGTGTGAACAAGTACTTCAAACTCTTGTGGTCTGAAAACACTTCAAACCGCTCTCCGTACAAGTAATGCATCCAATCTTTAAAGCACATATAACCGCTCCGCAAGTTCCAAGTCATGAGTCGGATAATTTTGTTCGTGCGTTTCAATGGACGAGAACATACGCAATCAACTTACCCAACTGCATCAACACGCAACCCAAGATCACGTGAAAGATCACCAATACACTGTATACCCCAACCCGCGCCGGGTATAACAAGAATTTGGTGCCGAAATAGTCAGTCTCTTCGAAGCATCAGAAAAAAGAAGATCGCACGCATCGTTCCAAACAAAAAGAATTCCCTCCTTAAGTCGAGTCATTGGTGCCGCTTAATCTTGACAAATCTCTACAAATCGCCGGTAGATAACCTAGCTAGACCCAAGGAAACTACGAAATTTCAAATACGGTCTTCGGTCGTTCCCAATTCATCACTGCCTCAATCTTTGTGAAACATCAACAGCTTGACTCCACTCCCCGACACAACGTGACCTAAAGAAATTTTTCACCTCAGGTAACAACAAAAAACTCGAATTGCTAAGTTAGCCTACAAGCAGATGTTCTCGCAAAAGCTTTTTTTTGCAAAAACACTATTCATCAAATGCGCTCCTATGTGGGACTTCAACCGAGGGCGAATAGATCAAGATGCGTCCACGAAATACGGACCACGAAACGGGTCAAAGTATGGATGAAGAGAGATACGATTCATCAATCATGAAAGCCTGCTGGCGGACCTTAGTAAGACCAAATGGCAATCAACAAGAAAAACTCATAATGCCCATAGCTGAGCGAAAAGCCGTATCTTCGCCAATCTTCCCTTTCTTTTGATCAGCAATTGATGATAAACCGATCTTAATCAATCTTCGAGCAACAAACTCGAACCTTTTAATTGGTCAAACAAGTCGCCGATCCTGGAAGTTGATACTTGTTCTTTATTGTCACCGATTCAATCGCCGATAATCTACGCCACATTTAATGTGATCCATCTTTTTAGCAAATAAAGCCGAAGATCACCATGGTGAGAGCTAGGTCGATAAAGACTTATCCAATAATCATTGAATATGACTTTCGTTCTTGAAAGCTCTGACGGTGCAAAACGATACGGACGTCGGGTACCGGATATTGGACGCAGAGTATCCCGGTATAAGATCAATGGAGAAAATTCAATCTCCCGATGTGGTGGTAAAACTCCATCAAATCCTCTGGAAAGACATCTGAAAATCACAGACAAACACGGTGGCAAGGCCACACTAACGACGCTACCTCAGCGACCAAGCACGCCCGAGAAAAAGAAAATTCAAATCCCTTGGCCTACGCACATCAATAACCGAAGGGACCAAAACCACCACCTCGATCTCCCATAAATTGAAAGCGATCTCCCTCAGGTGTGTACAAAGGGTAACACGGTGTATGGACACAGTCTATCATGGCCCGTATCGGTCAACCAATCCATACCAAGGATTACGTCAAACCGAAGTCATGTCTAATATAATAAAATCAAACACGAAACGTCGATAAGCTATCTCAACCTCACAAGATCTACAAACTCTCTTCAAAGTCGGATCCTCCCCCCAATTGGGACCGTGTCTAAACATAGCACTGAAGCTAATACATCAATCTCTAATCCCAATGACAAAGCAAAAAAGACATGATTGAGATGAAGGAATGTGATGCTCCCGTGTCATGAGAATCACGGAGCCCAGAATAAAAAAATATAAAGTACCTCGCACAAACAGAGGTATCCAATGTTGCTCCTGCTGTTTTCCAGATCCCTGACGGTCAGCTGCTGATGTTATAGGCATACATAAACCCGTCCTTGCGTACTTTGACCTGCTGAGCTACAGCCTGTGGTCTTGGACTGATATGAAGTCTGTGTGAATGTAAATGCTGAGTCGCCCTCGAGGGCCTGAAACTAACCGAGTAAGTGTTGCGGATCCCGAGCTCCCTGACTGTTCTCCTATGCGGAACTGTCAACTGATATGACCCACCTGCCCACACGATAGCAGGTAGGTGCCCCATGACCTAGTGATTGGTCCATGTGCCTGGAGGTGAGAGGTCCCCCTTGCTGCGACTTGCCCGCTGGTGACCCTTAAGTGGGCAGTACACTTATACATGACCCGGTTGATGAAAACCAAACAAAGCGGGCCCTCCCCGAATGTTTGGCCCTTCCTCCCATCACGACTCTTGGTGATCATATCCCTCATCGAGAATTCATACGAGCCAGCGTGGTCACGTGACCCCACGAGCCACGTAAGTGATTTGCACGACCTCTGCATTGCGTAGGTGGCATGTTTTACACAAATACCAAAGAAAACAATAAAGATAATTCATACTCATTTATGATTAAGTCATAACATCTTATACAATAAGCAATTTAAATAAAATGTCGCAATGTACGTTCTGTGGATCTCGCCTATCGCATCGATAATAGCCATAAGTTACCCTCTCCAATACTTGGACGTTAACCAAATGTGGTCGTCTAAACCATCCCAACGGATCATAGGATTCGAACTAGAGCTCTGGATACCAGTTGTCACGCCCCGGTCAAACCAAGACCCCGGCCAAGTAAGCAAACAACTCAACATGCGAAAAAGTCAAACAAAAAAATGACAAACCATGTATTACATCAGAGGCGGAAATAATATACAACATGCTAATTACACTGTAATATGTTTATCAAATTAAACAGCACAACTGGAATCACATTGGCCTCAAGACTGAGGGGATAACCCTTGGTAACTGGAAAATTCATTGTTTATAGTAAATGGCGTACCTTTGAAAGATCTAAACAATGGACTTGATGCTTCAGCCAATACAATGATACATAACCGTCGATACTATGAAAACAGGCCTTGATGACACTACAAGTATGACTTTAATTGATATCAAAATAGACTTTGATTTCACATCGTGATTTCTCAAATCAAACAGGCTCCCAAAAATTAAACTGTTCTCACAAGGCATTACTCCAATAATTTAGAATAAAACCAAATTTAGACCAATACCTAACCAATATTATTATGCAATAAGAAATGAGATACACCCATCAACTCTTCCGGGACTTTCACCGGGGCTATGTATTCCCTTCCGTATCGTTGCCATCTAGGAATTTTATTTTGTCAACTTTCGGACTTTCACCGTGCGCTATGACCTTCATACGTATCGTTGCCATCTAGACTATTTCATTTTGTCAATTTTGGACTTTCACCGTGGGGGTATGGACATTCCCTCCGGTATCGCTTGCCATCATAGGACTTTTATTTTGTCAAGTTCCCGACTTCACCGTGGGGTATGCATTCCCTCAGTATCGTGCCATCTAGGCTTATTCTGTGCTAAATTCTTTTAAAGCCATCTAATTTCGATAATGTTAGCGTGTCATCCTAAGACAATTCTCATTCTCAATTCCAAATCTCATTTCTAAACCCAAGTTCATGTCTTTATGAACTTTTGATATAATAATGACTTTCACAGTATACATAAGAAATCACTTTTATCAATCAATCAAGTAACCAAACATAATTCATTAAAGAGAACAATTTCCAATGTAATTACTGTCAAATATTTTTATAGAATTATGAGCATTATTTGACAACTAAATCTTGATATTAAAGCAAAATTCAATTTGAATAAAATTTTCCAATATTTCTATCTCTTTAATTTTCGCAGTATAAAAATAATTTATACTCATCCAAAACTAAATTTTTCCATTTCAAGTTTAATACAAAAAAAATAATAGTTAAATACTTTATATAGCTATTAACAACAAAACAAAGTAAAACCCAAACAAAAAACTAACCCCCTTTACCTCAAATAGAATTTGACACCGTCAGATATAAAGATCAGGCTTCAATGATATCATACTAAAATTTGCATGATCCAAACGTAATCCACCGTTGATCTGCACCCACTATCGTTATGATCAAAAAACTTAACCACAATATATAATTCTACCATTTCTTATACTCTTCTTTTCTTTATTTATTCTCTATTACTTAATCCGAGACTTATAACTCTCTCTCTTATAGATTTGATTAATTATATTTATTATATAAATATTATATGTTAGTATTTTATTATTTCTTTTGTTTTTTTTCTTTTTTTTTATTTTTTTTTCTCTTTTCTTTCCTTCGAGCGCACAAGATGCAATTAAGTTAAATAAAAATACACTTAAGCCCCTCCCAATTTAATTACATTATCTCATCTCAATTTAAATGTCGTCTTTAATTTAATCCCACAAGTCCAGAATCGGTCAATTTTAAACTCAATACAACATAGCAAAGCGTCCAAAAAAATTTTGATATATAAATTGAAACTCTTACATGCATAAGCGATCCGAATCACAAGATGTTATTCAAACATAATAGGACTGCCCAAGTTTCGAAAGTAAATAAATCTGGTTGTTGTATCATGGTCGTGCATCATCGATCAAAATAACACGAAGGTTTATCGAAACATATACGGGACTCCCCAAGCCTTTCGAAAGATTTTAGAGTGGTGAGAAGAAGAATAAAAATTCCAGATAGATCTAACGGTGAGATAGGATCATTGACCTCCATGCATCTTGAGTGTATGTCAGTTGACTTGTCGACGAAAGCGATTCCAAAGTAAAGCATAAACTAGCCACTCATGGCTAGGGTAAACAAGATTAAAATATTGAGTGCGATGGAACTAACAAAAAATCTACGAATTATAACAAAATACATGAATCAATGCAAAACAGAATGGAAAAAAACGATGATTACTTGACCAAAAATATCAATTAATTGAAACAAACAGATGTTTAATGTAAAACTTACAGAATAAATGAAGCACTTGAAAAATGGTGCTCAAGAGGCTTGAGAAAAAACCCTAAAAATCACGTGAATATCTCAAAAGGTATTAAAGAGAATAGATAGCACTTCAAATTAGAGTCCTAAACAGATTAGGAATCTTACCCGGACCTGTCGTGGCGTTCGAAGGTCCAGTTCCTTCTTCATTAGAGTTCGAACCGCTCAGTACAAAAAAAATTTTTTTTTTTATCTGGGATGGTGGTGGGGGGTGGGTTTGGTGGGGGCGCGGGGGTGGGTTGCTGGAGGTCGTGGGGGGAGGGCTCTGCTTCTGTGGAAGCATTTCACTTCTTGGCGTTCGGACGCCTCAATTCTTAGTTTTCCAAATAGCGTTCGTAACGCTAGGCAAAACACCAATTTTCAAGTCTCGCATTTTCCGAATGAAGAAAAAACAATACAACAGCGTTCGAACTCTTCAATCAACTCTCGCATTTTGCGAACTATAAGCACAGCGTTTCGACGACTCCGTAGCCATTTTCTCTTGGCATCCTCGGACGACGTTCATACTTCCTGTCTCATGTATGGCTGTGTTGCGGAGGGGACAAAGAATAAAAATCACTGCTCAACACTTAATCCCAGATTTCTTCACATACGATTAAGACGAATCAGGCGTGATCTCTCCAATTCGGCGTTTCCGAACGCATAATGTATTTTGCACATTAGACCTTTTTTTTCTTCTTTTCTTCCTTCTTTTATTGATTTTATCCTGAAATTTGACTCAAGCACAACCTTAATTACGAAATACAATAAAAAACATAATTAAACAATCAAGGCACCAACTTAGGTGGTTAAACGGCGTTTGGTCCTACAATATGTATTCCAATCAACACCCCCAACAACCTTTTGCTAGTCCCTAGACACAAGTATTACAAAACTAAAAAAAATAATCTCTCCTTTCGTAAGAGTCAGAATGCAATTTAGCGTATGCATCAAGCCTTTAAACCTAGGTTTCCCCTAGTGACGAGTGGTGTCTGCGAGGGCTTCCAGTGATGATACCCACAAACATCACATTCATGCAATGTATCAAAGATAATTTAAAAATAGCCTCTCAACACAAATACAATTGCAAGCAATTACAAACAACTCACTCATGCTAAGCAAATCTACCAAACGTTAAGTGCAATATAACGAGAGATTCAAGTGTGAATGGTAGGTCGTATTTCTAAATTTAACATTCCGCATCCCATAACAAAACCCTATAGCCTCGATTCAAATCTCACAAGTTTATACACTCTCAACAATTAGAACACACAAGTTCTCTCAAAGAACTGCTCGATTGTACGAGTACGCGTAAAAAATAATTCTAATAGAGCAGCCCAATTCAAAAACCGCGAAAGTGTTAAGTGTATCGCTGCATAGCTTCAATGAAGACACATGTTCACGTTAATGCACAAGTGTGAGTTTCGACAAATACGTGTTACATGAAAGATTGAATTTCTGATATTATACAGCATTTGAGGCCATGATTAAAAGAATAGTCCAATGGATAGAGAGAATCAAATGGTAATCGATCTCGACATAGGCATTGATCACTACAAATGTCACCCTTAATGAGCAACAGGTCAGCTCTTTTCCTTTCAGCACTTTCAACTTTAAACACGTTGACATTTCATTTTTTTTCTTTCTCTTTCCTTTCGGCGCACAGATGCAATTATTTTATAAAAAATCACTTTCAGCCCTCCAACTTCAATACATTATATCATCTCAATTTTTTAAATGTCGTCTTTATTAATCCCACAAGTCATGAATCGTTCAATTTAACTCATTACAACATAGCAAGTCCAAAATTTCCATAATATATAAAAATTGAAAACCTTACATGCATCATCGATCCGAATCACAAAGATGTTATTCAAACAAATAGAGCCCAAGTTTTCGAAAGTAAATAATCTGGTGTTTAATCATGGTCGTGCATCATCGATCCAAATAATAACACGAATGTTTATCGAACAATAATAGGCACTCCCAAGTTTCGAAAGTATTGAGATTGGGTGAGAAGAAGAATAAAAATTAGATAGATCATAACGGTGAAAAATATTCTACCTCCATTGTTCATCCTTGAATCCGCTTGACTTCACGAATCGATTCCAAGTAAAGAAACTAGCCACCATGGCTAGGGTAAACACGATTTAAATATTGAGTGCATTGTGAAATTAAACAACAAATCTACGAATATAAAATAATAATACTTGAAAATGCAAAAAAGATGGAAAAAACCCCCCCTACAAAAAATGATTACTGACCAAAAATATCAAATTTAATTGAAACAAACAGATTTATGTAAAAACTTACAAGAATCAAGAAGAACTTTGAAAAACTAAAAACTAAGAGGTGAGAAAAAACCCTAAAAAAATTCACGTCACTTCTCAAAAGGCATAAAAGAGATATATATAGGCACTTCCAAATTCGGTCCTAAACAGATTAGGAATATCCCGGATCTGCGTGGCGTTTCGAACGTCCAGTTTCCCTTCTCAATTAGAGGTCTAGACGCCAGTACCAATTAATGGCATTCCTTCTTGGCGTTCGGACGCTCCACTTCTCTCCAATAGCGTTCGATACGCAGGCCAAAACACCAATTTTCAAGTCTCGCATTTTTCGAACTGTATTAGGCCAACAGCGTTCGAACTTTCAATCAACTCTCGGCATTTTTTCGAACGAGAAGCATACAGCGGTTCGAACGCCTACGCTAGCCATTTATCTCTTTGCATTCGGACGATACACACTTCCTTCGTAATATTGGGAGTGAGAACACGCTCAACACTTAATCCCAGATAATCTTCACATCGTTCGAACGCTCAGTTTCTTCTTCAATTGGCGTTCGAACGCATAAGGTAATTTTGCCCTGAGACTTTTTTTTCTTCTTTTTTCATCTTTATTGTTGTATCCTGAATTGACCAAGCAAACCGTAATTACGACATACAATAAAAAAAACATAATTAAAGCTAATCTAAGCCAACTTAGCGTTGGTTTAAACGGGTTTTGGTCACAAATATGATTCCAATCACACCTCCCAAAACTAACCGTCTTTGCTCGTCCCTAGCAAAATTAGACAAAAATAAAAAAAAATAATCTCTCCTTTCGTAAGAGTCCCGAAGCATTTATCGTATGCATCAAGCCTTTAACCCCTAGGCTTTCCCATAAGTGGACGATGGGTGTCTCGTGAGGGCTTCCAGTGATGATACCCACAAACAGCACATCATCAATGTATCAAGATATTTACAATAGCCTCTCAACAAAAATACAATTGCAAGCAATTCAACCCAACTTCAATCATGCTACTAAGCAATGTTGTATCCAAACCGTTAAGTGCATCTAAACGCAGAGATTCAAGTGTGAAGTGGTAGAGTCCGTTTTTATCAAATTTTAAACCATTACGCAATCCATAACAACAACCTATAGCCTCGAATTCAAAAAAAAAAATCTCAACAGTTATACACTCTCAACAATAGAACACCACAAAGGCCTCTCAAAGAATGGGCTCGTTGTCCGAGTAAGCGTAAAAAATAATTCTACTAGAGCAATCCAATTTCAAAAAAACCGCGAAAAGTGTAAGGTACGACTTGCATAGTCGCGAAAAATGTTCACACGTCTTAATGCACAAGTGCTGAGTTCGACACAATAACGTTTTACATGAAGCTTGGACTTCAATGAGTATATAAAGGATTCTTGAGGACCTGATTAAAAGAATAGTCCAATGGATAGAGAGAATCAATGGAATCGATCTCGAAATATGAATGATCAATACAAAGGTCACCCTTAATGAGTCACCACAGGCATCTCTCTTTCCCTTCAGCACTTTTTCAACTTTTAA
>CM018914.1:20978251-20980751 GCA_009663005.1 Actinidia chinensis | reverse complement strand
ACAAAGGTCTCGAGATGGAACGAAACCCTTCTATGGAAGCGACGAGAAAAATCCGGCAAGCCCTAAAAAAGTCAAAGTCTTAACACCACTTAGGGGATGGTAGATGTTGATCAAATCGCTTTGCTTTATATACCTCATCCCTTTGCTAGACCACAATATGCACAGGGACTATACCTTTTGTCACCATGAAGTGACACTTCCCCAATTTCAACACCAAGTGACTTATTCACATCTCCAAAACACTCCTAAATGCTCTAAAACATGATTCAAACGCCTTATCCCCATACACGAAACATCAATCCATTGAAACACCTCAAGGATCTTTTCAACCATATCCGCGCAAAAAATTGGAAAATCATGCAACCTTTGAAAAGGTGGCGCAGTAGAGTATTGCAAGGGCCCGAAGAAGGGCATTCTCTATAAAGCATAAGTGCCAAAAGGACATGTGAATGTGGTCTTATCTTATCCTCTAAAGCACCTCAATGGATTGTACCAGGAAGCTACCAATCTAGAAAGCAATAAAATCTCGCCGAAACACGATCTAGACTTGATCCAAAAAAGGGAGTGGGAACATGCGTTCTTTCCTAGTCGCAGCATTCAATTCGGTAATCAATGGGCACATTTGCAACGCGTTTTGGACCGTAGTTGGCACTAACTCATTTGTTCATCTTCACCACGTGGATCCTACGACTTCTTAGGCACCAATTGAGTGGACTACCAACTTAGACATCAGGAAATCGGTATATGATACCCGCATTAGAAAGTTTCTAGACTTCTACTCTAAAAGGCTCTTTCATGTTGGGGTTTTTTTAACGCCTTGACATTGGCGACAGGTTAGACTCCTCTTCTAAATAAATACGATGCGTGCACCACATGAGGGACTAATGACTGTGAAGATCTGCTATTGTACACCCTAATGACTTTCTCTGCCTTAAGTACTTTCAACAGTATTTATCTTGATTCCAGTGAGCTTAGAGGATGGAACATGGTACGAATCCCCTTCACCAAAAAAAGCATACTTAGCTGTTGATGGCAAAGGTTTTCTTTCCGGAATTGGTGGGTTTTTCTTCAGATGTGAACAGGTTTATTACACTTGGTGCAAGAGGTGTCAAAAAGTTGGGGTCCAATGACCCACATGCAAAGACAGGCCAGATTCACTCTCTTCAGTGACATGGATGATGCATCCCTAAAAAACTTACACTTTCGGATTCCAAATGGATCATGGGGCCACTCCAAACTAAGCCCGGGGCCCTCTCAATCGAATCTCCATGATACTCATTATCCACATGTTCTGAATGACAGACTCATGAAATTTATCTCCTCAATCTGGTCTATTTCCCATTGTTACCACAGTAAAAAAATGTTAGTCTCTAAGTCATATTACCAAATGAAGCGTAAGTAGACCATCCCATGCCTACAATGAATAACGGCATTCGCGGTGGCCCTAAGAATGGTCACCTAAGATGACAGGAATATGACGTGTAGACAACTTCCAATTGACAGGTTGAGTATCTAAGACCATGAAATTATGGGGTAATACAACATATCAACTGAATCAGCACATCCTCACAATGCCCCTGGAACCTTAAACAGAACGATCGGCCAACTCAAGTGTAAACTCGCGTTTGGTTTTAGTTATCCTAGACCTAGGGCTTGTATACGGGACCTATGGCAACAAATTCACACTAGACCCTAAATTCAAGAAGTGCTAGATTTATATTACAAAACCTCCTATTCTACACGAAATATAGGACAACAGAGGGGTCCTTATACTTCGGTACAGACTTGCATTGAGCATCGCACTCCTGAACTTCATTCATCCTTGCCATCTCTTTTACATGCAATTTCTCTTGACAGTACACAACTTCCTTTAAAAAGTTGGCATACGAGGAAGGGGAATCTGCTTAATTAGCATCTAACATCGGAAGTTATTCTAACTTGTTTGAAAAACATCATAAGATTCCAGAACTTACGTATTGCTTTACTCATTTGACAATACGTTGTGGGAATGGTGCATCAGGTTTAAGTCCTCCACAGTAATTCAAGGACACTTTTGCTGACGGATCAGAAGTCATGATTATGTTTTTCCCTTTGCTCCATTCTTTTCTCATCAACGTTCTGTGCTCGCTTGTCCACCACTTAAATCCTGGGACTCATTCCCCACTTTGAACTACCCCTTTTTGTGCAAATGTTTTACAATTATTGCCATCTAAGGTTGTGAGTGGCATGGAAATTGATCATGTGTTTCCTCAATACAGTTTGTAGGCTTAGATTTTGTTGAGGGTTTGAGCTGGGAATTGCCCTGCGGTTGTCGTGTGAAATTACAAGACATCTCAAGTATAGAATCTATTTTCCCAATTTGTGTTGCTCAAACTTGTGATTTCAGAGCGCGCACCTGATTTCCTCATTCCTCTGAGTGGAGGTTGTTGCCATGGCATGTTGTGCTGCAGGGGTGGTAACACTTGTGGGTGCAGGAAATATGGTTGTAGGGTGGTTGTGT
>CM018914.1:20963251-20975751 GCA_009663005.1 Actinidia chinensis | reverse complement strand
CTCCATGTTCATATTTGATCCCGATTGACTTAACGAACCGAATTCCAAGTAAAGAAAACTAGCCACTCATGGCTAGGGTAAACAAAGATTTAAATATTGAGGGCATTGTGAAATTAAACACGAATCTAAGAATATAAATAATAATACTTGAATCATGAAAAAGAATGGAAAAACTATGATTACTGACCAAAAAATATCAATTTAATGAAAACAAACAAGACTTAATGTACAACCTTATTTTTTCAAGAATAAATGAAGAACTTTGAAAACGTAAACTAAGAGGCGCCTGAGAAAACCCTAAAAAATCACGTCACCTTCTCAAAAAAGGGTTAAAGAGATATAGATAGGCAATCCCAACATTCGATCCTAAACAGGAATTAGGAATTCTTCCCCGGGGACTGTCGTTGGCGTTTCGAACGTCCAGTCTCCTTCTTCAATTTAGATTCGAACGCTCAGTACAATATCTGGCCAATTTCCCTCTTGGCGTGTCGAACGCTCCGGAGCCATTTTTCTTATTTGCATTCGGACGATCAACTTCCTCTTCATATGGCGTTCGAACGCTCACCCTTAATCCACAGATTTCTTCACATCGTACGGCACGCTCAGTTTTTCTTCTCATTGGCGTTCGAAACGCATAAGGTAATTTTGCCCTTAGACCTTTTTTTTCTTCTTGTCTCCTCTTTTATGCTTTTATCCTGAAATTGACTCATAGCACAACCTTAAATACGGAAATACAATAAAAAACATAATTAAACTAATCTAAGGCCAACTTAGTTGGTTAAAAGGGTTTGGTCTTAAATTATGTTTCAATCACAACCCCAACTAAACTTTTGCTAGTACTTCCCTAGCAAAATGATACAAAAATAAAAAAAAATAATCCTTCTCCTTTCGTAGAGCCACGAATGCATTTAGCCGTATGAATCAAGCCTTTAAACAATAGAGTTTCCCCTAGTGACGAGTGGTGGTTCGTGAGGGCGTCCAGTGATGATACCCACAAACACCATCACATTAATGCAATGTAGTCAAAGATAATTAACAATAGCCCCTCTACAAACAAAAATACAATGCAAGCAATTCAAACCAACTCAAATAATGCTAAGCAATCTACCAAAACGTTTTAAGGGGCAATATAAAACGACTCGACGATTCAAGAAGTGTGAGTGTGGTAAGGTCAGAGTATTTCCTCAAGATTCTCTAACCAGTGTAGTAGCTGCATCCGCATAAACAAAAACCATGATAGCCTCGATTCAAAATCCACAAGTTATACACTCTCACAATAAATCACACGAGAGTTCTCTAAAGAATTGCTCGTGTGTACGCTGTAAGCGATAAATAAAATAATTTACTAGAGCAAAAATCACAATTCAAAAAACGCCGAACGTGTTAAGTGTATCGACTTGGCATAGCTTTCATGAAGAATGTTCACGTTAATGCACAAGTGGTAGTTCGACACATAAGTTTTACATGAAAGCTTGAATTGGTGACATACTCCAGATTCTTGAGGCAATGATTAAAAGAATAGTCCATGGAAATAGAGAGAATCAAATGGGAATCGATTCTCGACATATGCATTGCATCATACAAATGTCCACCTTAATGAGCACACAGGTCATCTCTTTTCCTTTCAGCACCTTTTCAAATTTAACAACCTTTGACTTTTTTATTTTTTTTTCTTTTTTCTTTCCTTTCGGCGCACAGATGCAATTATTTTATAAAAAATGAACCAAGACTCAATCAGCCCATACCAACTTCTAATTACATATCTTCTCTCCATCTCAATTTAAATGTCGTCACGGTTAATTTAATCCCACAAGTCATGAATCGTCAATTTAAACTCAAAAAACTAGCAAGGTCCAAAAATTTTTATATATATAAAAATTGAACCTTACAAGTCATCATCGATCCGAATAACAAAGATGTTATTCGAAAACCTAATTAGGACGCCCAAGTTAAGTGCTCGAAGAGTAAAGAAAATCTGGTTGTTTTAATCATGGCGGCATCATCGATCCCCAAAATAACAACGAAGTTATCGAAATAATAGGACTCCCAAGTTTTGTTCGAAAGTATTAGATTGGTGAAGAAGAAGGAATATACAATTAGATAGATCTACCGGTGAAAATATTCTACTCCATGTTCATCTTTGATCCCGATTGACTTTCACGAATCGATTCAAGAAAAAAGAAAACTAGCCATATGGCTAGGGTAACAAAGATCTTAAATATGAGTGCATTGTGAAATTAAACAACAAATCACGAATTATTAAAATTAATAATACTTGAATCAATGCAAAAAGAATGCGAAAAAACAACTATGAGTACTGACCAAAATATCATTTAATTGAAACAAAACAAGATTTAATGTAAACACTTACAAGAATCAATGAAGAACTTTGAAAACTTAAACTAAGAGGATCGGATGGAAAAAGATCCACGCTAAAAAACTATACTTTGGTCACTTCTCTCAAAAGAGTAAGCAAACGAATCAGCCCACCCTCCCCCCCTCAATGTCTAGTTGCCTTCGTTACATAATTTATTTATTCGAGTCCTAAAAGAGTAGACTCTTCCCGGAGCTGCGTTGGAGTTCGAACGTCCCGAGTTCCTTCTTCAATTTAGAGATTCGAACGATCAGTACAATTATCTGGCATTTCCTTCTCCTTGCGAGTTCAACGCTCGTAGCCATTTTATCTTTGCGTTTAGGACGATAAACTTCCATTCTTCATATGGCGTTCGAACGTAAGCACTTAATTCTCAGATTTATTCACCATCGTTCTGACGCTCAGTTTTCTTCTTCAATTGGTGTTCGACGCATAGGTAATGTTTGCCTCTCAGACCTTTTTTTTCTTCTTTTCATCCGTTTCTAATTGCTTATCCTGAAATTGACTTCAAGCACAACCTTAATTACGAAATACAATAAAAAAAACATATATGTCTTAAACAATCTAAGGCCAACTTAGGTGTTGGTTAAACGGCGTTGGGTCTACAATTACGTTATTCCAATCACTTCCCGCGCCGCATCATACCACGTTTAGTTTAAATCTTAAACCGGAGGGAATGTTAAAGCTTTGCAATTTTGATTGTTGTGAGCTGAGAGACCCTACACACATCTGAAACACTTCGAGGATGCATGTTCGATTTTTCAAGCCTAATTCATGTTAGGAAGATTTTACTTGTAAAAACTTTTTCCATTCACTCAAAGGATAAAGCAAATATTTTGTGTAATTCATTGAGACCTAGTCACATTACTCGTGGAATGCAATGGAATTGAGAATTCTTGAATAAGTTTTTTCCCAAAAATCTTACGGAGATAAGTCGTGCTATATCTCATATCGTTACCAAAAATGGCTGAGAGTTTCATTCACAAGATTGGGAGATATTCACAAAGGACCTATGAACCGCATGTCCTCATCATTAATTTTCCCCCATGGCACCCACCATCATATTTTTTTTCATAATTGTTCTGCAAACCCGATGCAAGATCGCTTTGTCGAAGAGTCTCTGTGCGAGGAAGCATTTCCGGACAAAAATCCTCTGAACAGAATCTGAGTATTGACTACTGGTGACTGTCAAGTGATGGGCATACACGGAAACCTAATAATGTGAATAAATCTTTACTTCCACATAGCATGAGGTTTGGAAAATTAATTGGGGGTAGCGGATTATGATGTTAATGCGCAACCTCACTGCGATTTCAATGACAAATGGAGGGCGCTTTTGGCAATGCCAAGGCCGCCCACAAGTTTGTAAAAGAGTATTCAAGTCTGTGGATGTGTGACACAATGACCATTGCACTGATGTGTGTCCAATTGTGGCAGGGTTAAAAGAGGGCACATGGGCAAGTCAACGTAATAGGTCAATTTTTTAGGAGTGGGGGCATCCTTACTTCCAATAACATATAATCTTGTGGAGAAACCACCCTAATTTCTGGGTGGTAGCGACAAGATGGGCAAAGAATATGCAACATTTTTCTCAAAAACTCCCAAAATCTCCAATCACAATTGACAACCGTTACCATGCAACACAGTCAAGTCTTGACTGCCATATATTATGGCCACAACCACCACCACTGGCACAATACCAACCTCCAAATTGGAGGAATGATGATTAATGAGTTGCGCACAAAGGTTACCAAATTGGAAACAACCCACTCACCAATCTTGGCAAACAGTGGGGAAAATAAAATCTATGTAGAAAGTCTTGTAAGCACTAAACAAAAACAAAAACACAGAAGGGGCGATTCCCCGCTCAACTTCAATAGAATCCAGCCTGAAATTGAATTAAGAAACCACATGCGCAAGTTCCAGGGCCATCATGACCATAAAAGTGGTAGAAAATCGATATATAAAATATTGCACCCAAAAAGGGTAATTCAAGGTGGGGAGGAGTCTAAGGATTTAGGCCGTGAGAAGTGAGAGACAAAAAATTGAGGCAGGAAAGGAATAGAACACAAGGATTTTTTCATTTTTTTTCTTAAAGAACGTGAACATGATTCTGAGCTGGCTACAACAGTGTCCACCGATATAATACATTGGGATCTGAAAACATGGCACCATTCACACCAAGTTGGCCAAGTGAATAAAGCGAACTTGACATGCCGAAATCTATGATTGTCTTCAAACAAGTTCGAATTCAATATTCCTATACTAGATGCTATTAAACAGATTCTTTCATATGCCCAAATTTTAAAGGAATCATGTACAGTCAAAGAAATTTACCACAATGTAAGAGCCAGACGAAATGATTGAATGCAAGTTAAAGTGCGATTTTACAATGTAAGTTTGGTGGCTGAATGAAGTATAAGGACCCCGGTTTTTGTCCTATTACTTTCGTGTATAATAGGAGGTTGTAAGATTGATCGAGCACTTCTTGATTTAGGGTCTAGTGTGAGGGAATTTGTTGTTGTATTCTGTATACACCGATCTAGATCTAGGAGAACTAAAACCAACGTGCGTTCACCTTGACTAGGCCGATCATTCTCCATTGAAAGTCCCGAGAGGGATCATTAGAGGATGTGCCTCATCCAGTCGGATACTATTTATTATCTGGTAGTTTCATAGTCTTGGATACTCAGCCTGGCGATTGTGAGTCGTCTAAACGTCATATTACTCCATCTTAGGTACACTAGTGATTAGCCACAGCGAAGCGTTTTTCATTGAGGCAAGTGCATGGACTAATTAAGCTTTCATCGGTAAATGACGTTGAGACAAATATCTTCATTGGGGTAAAACAAATGCGGGAAGTGACCAAATGAGGATACATGTCATGAGGCATTATTAAGAAATGTAGATGTTGGTTCATGGAGGATCGATGAGAGGCTTTAATGTGGGAGTGAACCCGAGACCTATTGGAATTCGAAGTGTAATGTAAGTTTTAGGGACACATCATCCATTGTTAGTGAAGAGAGTGGATACTGTTATTGCATGTGGGTCCTGGACCCAATTTTTGAATATCTTGCCACCCAAATATTGTTAAGCCTATTCATCGAGGAAAAACACCAATTTCTGGAAGAAAACCTCTGCCGTCCACACTAAGTATGCATTTCTTGGGGAAGGTGGTCCTTACCCGTCGTCATATCATTAGGGGGGGGGCCTAAATAACGGCCAGGAGGAATCATGTTGAAAGTGATTAAGAAGCATTAGGAAGGCTCCGGTTGGACAACAGCAGACCTCATGCATTAGTCCCTCCATGTGCACACATAGTATCATTTGGAAGAAGAGTCAAACCTCGTGCGCAAATGCAAAGGCGTAAACCCAATATGACGGAATGCCCCGTGAGGAGAAGTGCTAAAAACTTCTTGATGCGGGTGGGATCATATACCCCATTTATAATTGTAGTCGGGCGGTCAAACTAAGTTGTTACTAAGACGTGGAGTAACGTTAGTGAAGGAATGAGCCAACTAGTGCCAACTAGGATCCAAATGGGTTGGCAAATGGCATCAATATCGAAAGTTGAATGCTGCAACTAGGAATACCACTTTCCCTTCCCTTTTTGATCAAGTCTTGGGCGTGTTGCGAACGAGCATTAGTTTTTTTAGATGGGTTTTGGGTCAATAAGATGAGGTTTGGCTTTAAAGATCAAGATAAGGGACCACATTCCACCTGTCCTGTGGTAACTTCGCTATAGGACAATGCCCTTTGACTATGCAATGCACGCCACTTTTCAAAGGTGTGCATGATTTTTAATTTAGCGACATGGTTGGAAAGATCCTGAGGTGTGTTCAGGGATGATTTCTCGGTGTAGGGAATAACGTTTGAGTCAGTTTGGATCATTTTAGAGTGTGTTTTAGAGAGATTGTGAGGAAATTCACTGGTTTTTGAATTGGGAGAAGTGTCACTTCTGGGTGACACAAGGTATAGTACTGGGCATATTGTAGTCGAGGAAAGGTATAGAGGTGGCTAATTGGAATAAATCAAAGTCAACTTGATCCAATGATCTACCTATCACTAAGTGTGTGAAAGACATTATATCATTTTAGGGCAAATGACGGATGTTATCGCGCTTCATTGAGGGGTTAGTTCCATTTCGAGACTTTGTGTCACATGATTTCTTAGAAGCACCTTTTGGTGGAGCCCACAATGTCAAGAAATCTTGAGAAACTTAAGGATTTCTACCACCGACTATATTATTAGTAACATGATTGGTCTCATACCTTAGAGGATCATGCAGGGGAGTTGTTTTGGGGCCAAAAGGGTAGATAAGAAACGTGTGTATACTCTGCTAGCAAGACCCTTATGCTGCAACATTGAACTATACACCACCAAAAAAGAATTGCTGTTGTGGTCTTGCAATCGAAATTTAGGTCATACTTGACGGATCACTTGTTATTATATATACTGATCATTCTGCACTAAAATATCTCTGACTAAACCCTGCAAAAGCACGAATCATTAGGTGAGATTCTATTGTTGCAAGAATTTAATTTGAGACGAGATAAGAAAGGAGGGTCGAGAAGAAACGTAGTAGTTGATCACTTGTCAAGGCCGCCCTACTGATGAGGGACGCCAAAGACCCCCTTACGATCATGAAGCATTTTCTGATGAGCAACTTTTTTTGCCAAATCACCGCTCATGCGATATTTAGTACCATGGTATGGGGCATCGCCAATTATTTGGCCACCGAATAATTCCTTTGGCATGGCTAGACATTGATAGGGAAAAAACAATGTTTTAGGCATGTGAGGATTTTCTTGGGAAGAAATTCCATATTTGTTTAAGTATTGGCCCTGATCAGGTCTAAGTTCGATGCTTCCCATGATGATGAGGTAAGGTAAAAAGAGCATTTTAGAGTTTTGTCATTCACAAAACATGTTGGTGGACATTTCTCTTCACGTTAAATTAAAACTGTTGCCAAAATTTATAAGTGGTTTTATGGTTTTTATTGTGGCCCACCATATTCCGTGATGTTCATTGATTTTGAAGTATGCGAAGATGCCAACGGTTAGGAAGCTATCTAAAGGCCAACATGATGCCTCTTATCCCTATCATTATTTGAGGTCTTTGATTGTTGGGGTATTGATTTCATGGGTCCTTTTTTAATTTGTGTGGTATCAATACATTCTAGTGGCCGTAGATTACGTGTCCCAGTGGGTAGAGCCAAATGAGTGTACAAATTGACCATTATTGTTGTGGGTCAAGTTTTGAAGGAGTACATCTTTGCCGATTTGGCATGCCCTGCGGTATATTAGCGATGGGGGGCTCACATTTTTGTAATAGACCAGTAGGACTCCTCATGCGCAAATATGGAGTGATTCATAAGTTGCACACATTACCATCCCTAACCTAGGGCAAGTGAGTTGGCAAATAAGGAGATCAAAACAAGTCTTGAGAAATCGTCAACCCTACCTGAAAGGATTGGTCTTTGGGTTAGTGGATGCATTATGGGCATATAGGACTGATACAAGCCATTTTAGGATTCTCTCTGTATAGGATGTGTAGTGGGAAAAGCGTTGTCCCTTCTGGTATGAAATTGAGCACAAGCAATTTAAATGAACATGGTCTTGAGGAGGCGGGGCCATTACATCAATGCATTAAATGATTGGAGGAGAGTATGGAATGATGCATACGAAATACAAAGAATCTCCAAAAGTTAAGAGAAATTGTGCTAATGATCAATTGATGTGCGCAACTCATTCAAAATGTGGGTCAAAAGGTGCTTTTGACAACTCACGTTGCATTTGTTCTGGGTGTAAGGTAAATTCAAAGTCGATGGTCAAACCTTTTGTGGTGCATGTATTTCATCTCATGGGGTTATTGAAATACAAAATCGGAGGAATGAAAATGTGTTTTAAAAGTCAATGGGCATTGTTTAAGCCCTACTTGAGCGGAGACACGGAGGTTGGGGTTGAGTTTGTGGTCTACATGATCAACTGCAATTCGATTGAATTGAGAAGAATGCTTTTTAAGTTTGTTGATACTAGAGTCGTTAGGTTGAGTCTATTTATGTAGAGTGATTATTTTTTTTTGGTATTATTTCAAATTTGGGAATGCTCGTTATCTAGGTTGGGGGGAGGGAGTACGGGAGTACTTCGTAGTTTATTTTTAGGATAAATTTAGTTGTTAGGTAGTTTAGGATAGGTCGATAAAAAAAAAAATTTTGCAACAAGGTTCGAACACTAGGGACATATTATTTTATGCGTTCGAACTCCCAAACAAAGCACTGAAGCATTCGAACGGCCCCTATAGCGTCGCAACGCAGAGGCCAGGGGCGATTTAAAACTAAAAAGTTGCGTTGTTTAAGTTACTATTTTACACAACACAAAGTCAAGAGAGAGAGGGAGAGAGGATTTTGAAGGGGGAGGAAGCCTCGAGTGTATTAAAAGTTCGTCATTTGGTGGATCAAATTAAGGTAAATTCATATATTCCTTATATTGAAGGTTTAGTTAGATTTAGGGATTTCATCATAGACCTCTAGGTTTTTCAAACATTTTAAGTTTCACGTGTAGGTGTATAAATCAAACTATCACACACAATCATGATTTTTCCTTACCCATAGTGTGTGACCTGTTGTAAGTTGCTTAAAACCCAAAAGAAAGAGGGAATCTCATGGTTAACGTTTTTATGAACAATCTAGAATTAGTGTGTGCACTCCAAGTGTTCGATGATTGCCCCCCATTGAAAAGAATTATTTATATTGGTGAGGGATTTTGTTTTAAACTCATCGTACATTTTTATAATTATTGAGATTTTAGGACATCGTGTCAAAAAAATTGTGCAAAGGACTTAAATCTACTATGCCCCCACGTGTTTTCGAACGAATTGTCCCAATGAAATAATCAATTGACTATGAGGGAAATTGGATGTTTTACTTATTCGTCATTTGTGTCGTCTTAAGGATGGAGACTTTTGGGGGGGAAAGAAAACGTTGGTAGAAATCCTAGTTTACATGGGTACCAACATTGGTTGTGCATTTGTGTGTTTTGCTTGGGACCTCATGGTAAAACACTCCACTTTATAGGCACACTAAACCATTGCATTGCATAGTTTTTGACTTGTGTTTGATTTTTTACTTGGTTGAATCTGCAGGGTCAATTTGAACATCTGGTAATATTGGAACAACGGAGTGGCAACTAAAAGTCAAAGTCAAAGGAAAGGCAGGGTGGACTATGTCTTCCTCGTTTCACGAGACAAATTCGGAAAAAATTGTTTAATAAGTCCTGGGTTCGTAATGGGCGTACTTGAGAGAAGCTTAATTTAAGTCACCTTAGAAAACAACTGGAATTAGTTTTGTCCAAAACTTACTACTAGCGGGTTGGGTTCAATCTGACAAATTAAGGCTGGTTCACAGTTCTACACTATGTCAAGAGTTCATGAAAACATCAAACACGAATCGGAGACTGAACAGGGAAAGGAGAAGTTGTGTAGTTAGTGCAGGAAAATAAATGAAGGTGACTCCCGACATTTTTGCGAAATTTTTGTAGATACACTGGAAGGAAAATTCAGAGTTTGCATTCCTAATGTTGGGATGCCGGACTTAAGCGGTATTTTCACAAGAGTTACTTTAGGAGAGACGAATGGGACGTGAGGTGTAAAGTATAACAAGAACGCCTCAAAGCTAAGTATTTGATTTATTTCTGTTTTCCGATCATTCCATTTATCCCTCTAAATGTCTGGTATGCCATGAATTATTGTAGGGGCTAGACTGGTTGTGGGCAATTGTATGTGGTGACAAACCATGTAGACTTACTCTATAATATTTTTTATCTTTGTGCGGCCACATATAAGGCTTCAGACAAGAGTTTCATTGCCTTTCACCAGGATTTCTGACAGAGCATTTAAAAGAAGTGGAGTCCACATTTCTTTAGATTCACTAGGATTGAGCCCCAAGGGCCCATTGATAGAGCTTCTTGTCTCGATCTGAGGGCAAAGGAAGAAGAGGAAATTGGCGGAAAAGCACTGATGGATCGGCTGTAGGCAATGGGCGAGCTAAAGTAAGCCATCCTGACTTTGGGAAAAATGGATGAGTAAGCAAATATCTGAATTTAGGGCAAAAGTGAATATCCCGGGTTGACGCGGTCGTTAGAGGAAGATCTCGTCGTCACACGATTATTCTCCAAGTTAATGAAGGGAATGTTGATCCGTATGGAGGAGGAAGAGGATGATGATGACCAGGAGGAGGATTAGGTTTTCTTAACTATTGTTTTCCTTTATTTTTTGATTGTTTTTTTATTTTGCTACATTTTTATTTTGGATCTTGTTACAATTTTGGAGATGCTTTAATTGTTAATTGGTATATTTTATGGATGGATGCTGTTTTTAAATCGTTTTAATTAAATTATTTTAGGGTATAAAAGTTGTTCTGCATAATTACAATTGACAAAATAGGTTCATTATAATGTTACGAGGAAATTAAAGTTTTTTTTGGTTTCTTTAGAATTAAAATGTTACTCTTCATATTCCATATTTAAATTTGTACTTCTGTAATTGTGGATTGTTGAGAACTCTCGAGTTTTGGGACCAATAACTACATCCTCATGTGTGTTTTCCAAAGATGGTTGAATCACTGATTTCTGTGCATAAAGATGTGTTAGTGAATTTGCATGTCAATTTGATCTTGCATGCTTGATCTTTATTATTGTGCAATCTAAAGAGAGATGATCACTTATACTGCGCATAGAGTCATATTTTCAAAATGAAACTCATCGCAATCTCTATGACTGCATCCCTAAAGTGGAGATTTTATACCTTGTGAGGCTTTAGAGCCATAATCATTTTTGTAAGCAATTTTTATATTTAACTCAAGGAATTTGCTTGAACTTCATTCTTTGAATAGGTTTTTATTATTTTTGAATTTGGTTTACTTTTAGTGTGATGAGTTGGAATTTTTTACACCTTTTGACATGCTTTACACACATTTCCGATTTTGTTACATTAAGTGCCAATTACTATATCTTCTTTTTCTGTCATTCTTTTTTAGTAATTGTGTCATAAAACGATCTCAAAAAGTCATTGTCTGGAGTTAATTTTTGAGAGTTGAGGAAAAAAAAGAAAAAGAAAGAAAAGAAAAAAAAGGCATTCAAAATTGAAATTGTCAAAAAAAAGAGGAGTTTTTTTGAAGTGTATCTATTAGTTTGGCATGTGTAGTGGCCAATCTATATTGAGATTTTTACCAACTTGATCGCCTCTACTTTCTTGAACTATTATTTCACTCATATGGCCTTAAGTCCGAAATTGGGCATAAGTCTTCAAATTTGCATGTAAAAAGTCATCAGTCCAAAATTCACAATGTTGCGTACCGTTGAACATTCTTTCATGAATTATGCTAAGTCATACACTTTATGTCTTTGCATTTTGAATTGAGATTGCTCTATTAAATTACTTTACGCTTACTCGTACAATGAGCAATTCCTTGAGAGAACTTGTGTTTTCAATTATTTAGATGGTATAAATTGTGAGTTTTGAATCGAGGCTAAGGTTTTGTTATAGGATTCGTAATGGTTGAAATTTGGGAAGATGACTTTACCACTTCACAGTTTATCTCGCGTTTATATTGACTTTACGGTTTGGAAAAAAATCAGATTGCTAGCATATTGGGTTGATTTGACTTGCTTGCATTGTATTTTTTTTGTGGAGAAGCTATTGTTTAAATTATTTTGATATATTTATGATGTGATGTTTTATGGGTATCATCCCTGAAAAGAAGCCCTCACGAGACACTCACTCATCCACTAGGGGTAACCTAGGGTTTAAAGACTGATGCCATATCGCTAATGCATCGGGACTCTTACGAAAGAAGAGATTATTTTTTTATTTTTGTTTAATTTTCCTAAGGCCTAGCAAAAGTTAGTGTGGGTGGTGTATTGGACTGCATAATTATAGTCCCAAACTCTGCTTAACGACCTAAGTTGGCCCTAATCTTAGTTTAATTAATTAATTGTTATCGTATGTTGTACTTATATCGTGTCTGAGTCCCATTGCAAGTTAAAATCATAAAAGAGAGAAAGAAGAGAAAAGAACCTATGGCGAAAAATTAACACTGAGGCGTTCCGAACTTCAATTGAAGGAAGAA
>CM018914.1:20950751-20953251 GCA_009663005.1 Actinidia chinensis | reverse complement strand
CCTTGCAATGTAGGTGCTTGGAATGATTTGATCACGAGTACCCTCTTTCCTCCTGCATTGTTCTCCTTTTTGCATTGGGGACACTACACATTTTAAGTTAAGGGTGAGGGATTGATAGATATTGGTAGATGTAGTTAAAATTTAGCAATTTATTTTGAAGATTTCTATATTAATCAGTGGTTTAGGGCCATTGTGGAGTCTTGACATGCTTTCATGGACTTTAAAATTTGGTATGATGCTTTAATTTGATTTCGTGCATATGTGAGCCATTCTCACTTTTAATTGCACACGTTGTTGAATGATGTTGAGTTTGATCATATAGTCGAAGATATCTTGACATATAAAGTGGAGACTTAGGCCCCATGCATACACTTTTGAGCCTTCCATTTATTGTCAGGGGAAAATATTCTCTTTAAAATGGTATAGCATGATACTTAGATATAATGTATGTACACAACATAGCTCATGACATGTATGAGGATGATACAAAGCATTCTTTTGAGAAATAAAACCACATAATTGAGTCGTTTAACTTGTTCCCCTTTTGAGCCTATACACATATCCCGCCATTCCTCAATCTTAGGATCCTTGAGTCAGTATGAGTAGAATAGAATAGGAATGTGATAATGAAACTAAGAGTGGTGATGTGCAAAGAAAGTATTGAGAAGGAATGAATGGTTGAAGTGTTAATCTATGAAAATAAGCAAGCAGAGTAGGTAGTACCAATAGTGGTCTTAAGACTACTGATAGTAAGAATTCCAGAGAACTTTGGTGATTATTGATTACCAATAATTGATTCATGACTACCAGTAGATCGGGCCCAAAAAGGGAAGAAGTTTTACATAGTGACTACTGGTAGTGGGTTTATGACTACCAGTAACTCGGGCCTAAAAATCATATTTAAAGCCTATATAACCTTTTAAAACCTCATTTTTCCAAACCCTAAAAACAAATCCCTTAGAGATTCTCTCTCTAAACCTCAAAAATCTAAACTCTCCCTCACTTAAATTCAAAACCCTAGCCTCTCTCTTAAAGGGAAAAGACTGGTACCCTAAGCTAGGGGGCCAAAAGCAAAGAGGAGGAAAGATGAGGCTAGGAAAGAAATAACAAAATGGAAGAAGTCTTTGGAGGGACAGAAGGTCACTTGTGAGAGAACGGTTGGTACAATGGAGGGGGCGGATGCCGAGGCTAAGGAAGTTGTCAAAATTTTGAATGATCGCGACTTGTTTTTCTTTAAACCGGTAAAGGGCTATACATCGAATATTGTTTTTGAATTCTTTAGGAATTTAGAAAGTATGGGTGATGGTAACATTTTAGAATCGGAAGTCAACGGGAAAACCATAGTAGTCACCCCAGATCACATTGCTAGTTATCTAGGCTACACACGTCTTAGGCCGGAGGAGGTACAATTCCCTCACCCTACTTATGCCCGACTTTCCCACGAGTAGTATGCCGAGATAGTTTGTACAGATCCCACTCAATTCAAGGGTAAATTCTCTATGGGGATATTGAAGGATAAGTATAGAATAATGAACAAAGTCATGCACTACAACATCCACCCCAGGGGATTTGAGAAGCAACCTGGCATGGCCGACATAGAATTTTTATACATTTTGATGTGAGGTATGCGTTTTGATGTAGCGGAGTATATGTGGGAGATGATTCAAGAATTTATGACCGTGACAAGCAAGCGCAACATGCCATTTGGGCAAATAATCACCTAACTATGCATCAAGGCCAAGCTAGTGGTTTTTGATATCATGGTACTCCCAAAAGTTGGTCCAATCATGATGGGGTCAGATACCAAGAGTCAATCAATGTCACGGGGAGTGACATCCTCCATAACCACCCAAGAGCCCAAGGCCAAAGACCTCAAGACGAGGATTGATGAGTGGTTCTGGATTCTCTTGTGCCAACAAACTGACATAGCCAAGGAACAAAAGATGGACTATAATTGTTTACGGTGCCGGGTTGATTTTTATGTGACAAAACTAAAAAAATTAGGAGATACAAAGTATGAATCAAAGTTCGAATCTGAGGAAGAAGAGAAGGAAGGGAACGAATAATAAGGGGGTGATGTAAAAGAATCCGAGGAAGATGACCAGAGTGAAGAGGAATAGGCTGTGGGCCTTTTACTTGTAGTCGTAGGATAGTAGTTAGTTAGTTTTATTTCTTTGCTTTCTTATGTCGTTGTTCTTGTTATTTAGTTGATCGTGTCGGGATATCGGTTCTTTTGGGTAGTGTCCGAGCAAATGTACAAACTGACATCCATTTTAAGTTGTCAAATTTGGTTTTGTCAACAAAGGTCAATAAAAGCTTCAAAGGCCTTGTTAACTCATTTATGCTTTGATCTATGAAATGAACATCTTTATCGTTTTATCTTGTTTATGCCGTGGTTGTTGTTTGTTCGTTCTCTCTCAAACAATGGTTAATCATTTTTGTGTTTGCCATTTCATTATTGAACAAGCATGCGCATTTTGATCGAATGTACAAACCGAGC
>CM018914.1:20920751-20930751 GCA_009663005.1 Actinidia chinensis | reverse complement strand
TATGCTTTCATTATAATCAAAAATTATTTTTTTTTCTTTTGATTTCAATCCGTGATTTCTAAAATCAACAGGTTCCCAAAAAAATTCGGTTCGCTCACAAGGCTTTACTCAAATAATTAGAATGGACACAACAATCAATTCCTAATCAATCTCATTATGCACTAAGAACGTGAGAGACACCATCAACTTCCGGATTTCACCGTGGGCTATGATATTCCCTCCGTATCGTTGCCATCTAGGACTTTTATTTTGTCAACTTCCCGGACTTTCACCGTGGGCTATGCATCCCTCCGTATAGTTGCCATCTGGACTGTCATTTTTGTCAACTTCCAGGACTTTCACAGTTGGCATGACATTCCCTCCGGATGTTGCCATCTAGGACTTGCATTTGTCAACTTCCCGGACTTTCACAGTGGGCTATGACATTCCCTCCGTATCGTTGCCATTAGGACTCTATATGTGCTTAATCTAAGCCATCTAATTCTGGTATATTTTAGAGTGTAATTTCCTACAATAATTCCTCATTCTCAATTCCAAATTCCATTTCTAAACCAAGTTCATGTCTTTTGAACTTTTTAGTTTTATTTTTTATTAACAACACTTTCACTGATTTAACATAAAAATCACCTTTATCATCAATTCAATGTAACCAACACAATTCATTAAGAGACCATTTCAATGTAATTAATGTCAATTATTTTCATAGGTTATTATGAATATAATTTGACAATAAATCTGATATTAAATCAAAATATTTCAAATACAATTTCCAACATTTATATCTTTCAATTTTCGCATAAAAATAAATTAATGCTCATCAAAAACTAAATTTTTCATTTCAAAGTTTATACAAAAAAATAATGTCTCAATAGACTTTATATAAGCTATTAAACAACAAACCCAAAGTAACCCAAACAAACTAACCCCCTTACCTCAAATCAAGTGGGACACCGTCGGATATGAAGAGCAAGCGGCCAGGAATCGTCAGACGAAAATTGGGCATTAACTCCAACGGTCGATCGCACGGGGGAGCGGAACCCCCGAGCGGGAGAAGCAAAAACGGAAACACACCGGAGCATGGTCCCGCAGGGCGGGCGCGCGCGCGCGGCGCGGGAGGGCGGACGCGGCCGGTCCATCCGAACTTCCTCCCCTATTTATGAATTTAAAAAGTATTTTTAGATATATAAATATATTATTTTATATTTTATTATTTTATTATTTATATTTTTTTTTTTATTATTTTATTATTTCTTTTTCTTTTTCTTTTCTTTTTTTTGTCTTTTTCTTTTTATTTTTCTTTTCGTGCCTCTTTCGCGCACACCGGAGAATCAACATTTTTTAACCAAAAAATGACCACTTTCAGCCCCCCAACTTTTAATTACATTATATCATCTCAATTTTAAATGTCTTCTTTAATTAAATCCCACAAGTTTAAATCGTTCATTAACGTAATACAAATACCAAGTCTAAAAAAATTATAGTATATAGATATATATATTATATATTAATAAAATAAATTTGAAACCCTTACACAAGTGGTGTTTTTGATATGTAAAGCACCGTAATGATGGCAAGTCCTCACAGGTTGACACATGGAAGAGCACATTGATGATGAAGTGACCCTTCAGATGCGAATGGCAGCTTTGACCTCGGTATATAAAGGGCATCCCGTGATCCTGTCCATTGAAGTAAACAGATCTTGGCCCTTGGCTCTCCTATAAATAAGGGGCTCCCCCATAATGTGTACTCTTCTATTGCCTTCGCTCTAAAACTGCTGCTCTTACTCTGATGTGATTTCATCTCACCTCGCCCACGTCGCCTCGTCTTTATTTAAGTTATTTAGTAAGTACCGACCACCTGATCTTAGTTTGAATGTCACGCTCTACAACCCGGCCTATGCAGATCGAGGGCTCATGACCGGCCAGTGGCTAGCCCACTAAGGCCTACTTACCTTCATCCGACTGATCAACTATGCATACTCATTTAAAATGATATAAATTTGTTGTGGAAATGTCATAATATCTGAAAATATTAAAGTGTGATGTACTCACATAGTATACAAAATTGTGCCTAAGTTTAACTATTTCATACATGGCATAGCCAACTTTAATTACACATACATCACATGGCCAATATAGTTACTATAAGGTTTTATTTTATTTTTTTTGCAAGCATGACGTAATCTTGCCATGTGTGTATATATATATAGGTGTATCTATCTATCTATCTATATATATATATATATATGGTAGCTATTATGGGCTTTAGTAATTGGACCCATCTAATTTAATTGGGTTACATTGGGATAATTGATGTAATTGATGTTGGGCCTTATGGGGGTGATGGCTTACAAATGAACTTGTGCTTTTTTTTGGGCAATTGAAATATGGGCCCGTTATTAACATTGTTATTGGGCTTGTGTGAAATGGGTTTTAAACTAAACCTTTAAAACCATGCCTAAGGGCCTAAATTGTAATATTTCTTCAAGGGCCTTAAGCGTAATTTTTTGAGGGAATATGCGTAAAATTCCCTGCAAACGTGCATCCCCAAATCATCTCCCAGACATCATCATTACCTTTCTTTTATTTTTTCTCTGTTTTCCTTTATCTCTTCTTAATTATCAAATCTCTCTCTTTCACCTGTCATCATTCTCTGCTTCACGCAATTCTGTCTCTTCTCTCTCTATCTGGGTGTTTGAAGCACAGAATGTTTGGAGTTTAGAGTGTTAGATCGGACTAGTAAGTGTGATTCAAGTGGTGAGTTATTTGTGAAAGAAATTATCTACGCAACGGTGGGCTTCATATCGAGCAATAATATCAAGATCAAAGTATTTTTGATTCATCTCATCTTCTCATTTTTTGGAGCTTACTTGTGTTTAATTGATGTAAGGGGTTGGTTTGTTAGTTTTCTTTGGATTTGTTGTTAATAGCTTATATCAGTCTATTGAGGCATTATTTTGAGTATTAAACTTAAAATACATAAAAACTGATTTATATAAAAATGATAACGAGGGTTTACATGATTTTGTATATTTTTGTTGTTTCATAAAGCTGTTAGGGCAAGTGTAAATTTGTATCTATTTTGGATCTTTGAAAATGGTTTTTGAAGAATGACACGCTAGGATATACCAGAATGAGATGGCTTCGATTAAGCTTGAAATGAAGTCCCTAGATGGCAAATATAACACCGCCGGGAGGAATGTCGACCCTTCGGTTAGTTACCGAGAAATGCGGCCGATATTGGGTATTTCAAACCTTCGGTGAATCCGAGAAGTAGCCAAGATATTGGGTATGGTCAAACCTTCGATGAAAGTCCCTAGAATTAGGCTGGTTAGGTATTAGCCGAGGTGTGTCAATTCGAAATTATTTGGAGTAATGCTTTGTGAGAAAAGCCAGAATTTTTAGAAACTTGTCAGTTTGAGAAATCACAACTTGAAATGGTATTTTGATATGGTATTTAAGGAATTGAAATATACTTTTTGACAAAAGCTGAGAATGAGAACGGTTGATTGGAGAGAAATTAGGGATTGACACTAAAGTCTATCTTTGGTATAAATAAAAGCCATATTTTATTGAATCATGGTTTCAGTAATATGATTATGTATCATAGATTTTGGCTTAAAGTATCAAGTACATGTTAAATCTGTTTCAAGGAACTTACCTTTATATAAAAGTAATTTTAGGTATTGAGGTTTATCCTGATTCGTGAAGCATGTGGGATAACGGTTGTTATTTTTATAAATTCTTGAAAAAATTATAATGTTCATTTGCCCGATGTGAGTAAAATTTTACTGACTAAATTTATATTTGGGATTTTTTTATGATCTCGTTAGAATTAATTCAAGTCATTAAATTACCAATTGGGGTTAAATTGAAAAATGGAAACTTTTGGGATCAGATTAAAGGACATTTACGTTTGAGGGGTTAAAAAATAAAAATTTTTGTGCATCGTGCAGACACAATCATTGCTACTTTATTAAAATAAAAATTATAATAAATAAATAAAGAGAGATTGTGCGCGAAGAAAATAGGAGAAATTTAGAAAGGAAAATTGAGAAGGTGGAAAATTATATGATGTGGTAGCTATGATCATAAAAGATAAAGAAGTGAATCTAATGGTGAGATGACATCCAATCTAATGAATTTTAGTATCTTATCTACAGAATATTATCTTTAATTTTGTACTTGATAGTCATGGAGAGTATAGTCCATGAGAAGGAATTTATCATACTCTGATGTAAGACAGTATATTTGTCATATTATTAGTTTGACTTTTTTCGACATTTGAGTTTTCGAATTGAGTTGTTTGTTTCCGTGGATGGGTCTTGTTTTGAGCGGGCCGTGGACAACATGGTATCAGAGTCTAGGTTCAAATACATATGGCCGTGTGGTGGTTAGATCACGTTGTCTTGGTGTCTAGGTATTAGAGGTAACCGAGGAAGGGTACATAAAAGTATGAGTTGATAAACAAGGAAAATACATGGTATCTTGTTAATTATTTGTATGCAGTATAGCAAATGTTTTGATGTAATCATACATGAGATGATTAGTTTATCATTTTCTTATGTCATTGTGGTAGACATGCACCACACAAGTCAGAGGTTGCGTGGGTCCTTACAGGAGCTCGTTGGTCCGTGGAGCACCAGGCCGTGAAATTCGTGAGAGGGGACGGCGAGAATCACCAAGAGTCTGTGATGGGGGATTAGCCTAGAGGGAATGTGGGGAGGTACTCAGAGGTGCTCCACCTACAATATTTGGTGGTGCAAAATTCATGCAAGGGTGTACACTGCCATTGAACAGTGGTAAGGAACACGGTGCAGGCAATGCAAGTGCCAGCTAGAGCACTGACATCAGTGCTACCACAGGCCATGAAGGCATTTCTTCAACTTTGCCCACCCACTTTAAGGGTGACAGATCCTTTGATCGTAAGAGGATTGGCTGGAACAGGTCCTAAACCTAGATACAATTTTAGTGACAGAGGAGGATTTGAGGTCTTGTTTTGGCATCTTATCACAGTTGTAGGGAACGCTCTCCAATGTGGAGACTTGGAGGAGAGTTGGCTAGAAGTGGACCGTTTGGAATGCTTTTCTGATCAATACTTTAAGTCTCAAGGTAGCATGATTGTGGCTCAATAGGAAGCTAAATTCACTAGTTTTGGCGAGGTTTGCGAAGTCATTCGTTCAACGGAGAAGAAAAAGCTAAACGTTCATGAGAGGACTTAGGCCTTCCCTAAGGAACAAGATTGCGGGGAACTTGATCAAGTTTACTCTACATGGTTAGTCGGCGGCGGCCATTGAGGAGACATTAAATAGACTAGGAAGATCACAATCCGAAATCTCACGTGACGGAACTAGCAAGCATCAGAGGGGCGTTTTTTTTCTTTTAAGAAGCAAAGAGTTCTACTACTCACAGCAGTATCCTGTTAGACTTCACGTTTCCTAATCATGTTAAGTATATCATCAGACCAGACATCTTGGAGAGGCCGACTTGTTTTTGTTGTCACCAGTATGGTCATCGGGATTTAGACTGCCACTGAAGGGCGTTGAGGCAGTCGCAATCGAGGCACAGTCATATAGCCAAACATAGGAGCAGACACAAGGTACGCGACCACCTACTTGTTTTTAGTGGGCCAAGTTGTACATATGATGTGTCATTGCAAGTTAGAGGTGGGAACAATCAGACGCTATGGGATTACAATACCTACTCGTCGTTCAGGCATCGAGGGCCACTCCAAACATTTACATCAGTACAAACTTCATATCAGTTCAGACCACAGGCTATAGCTCAGCAGGGTCAGAGGATGCAGGTACGTGTTTATGCTATGACATCATCCACAGGACCGTCAGGACAACTGACATAGGAGCACAGTTGGATACCTCTGTTGTGGCGAGTACTTTTCTCATGTTTAATCGTGGACTCGTGTTTCTCATCGACCGGAGCATCACTTTCATTCATCGCATCATCTTTTGGCTTTGGCAGTGTGTTGAAAATAGAAGTGTTAAATTCAATACTATATTAAACAAGACACTCCTTTGGAGAATGAACAACTCTGAGACGAGTTTACTAGATCTATGAGGTTGAAATCGCTGAATCGACATTTTGTGTTGACTTATTGTGTTAGACATGACTTCTTTTGACATAATCCTTGGTAGGGATTGGTTCACTACTACGGCCACTAATAGATGGTGTTCAACATCGGTTTACTTTTGTACACCCGGGGAGATCTCTTTCATTCGTGGGGGATCGAGGTTGTGGTTTTGTTCCCCTCCGTCTACTGATGTGCATAGGCAAGGGGCAGTTGAATTTTCTTCTCAGCGTGCTAATCGATGGGGTAGCGTAGTTAGCGTTGGCTTGGCCACAGGTGTTTGCGAATTTCTCTATGTTTTTCCAGAGGATTTGATGAAATTACCACCACATCCGGGAGATTGAGTTCTCCCATTGGGCTTATGTCGGGCACCGCACCTATCTCAGTACCACTATCTTTTTGCACGGCGGAGTGGGCAAGAGTTGAAAGTTCCAAATTCCAGAATTGTTGATAAGGGTTTTATCCAACTAAGGCTCACCATGGGGAAGCTACGGCTTTGTTTTGCTAAGAATAAGGATGGATCACTTAGAATATGTGTAGATTATCGACGATTGAATCTGTGTGACGTATAACGACAAGTATCCCCTTTCGAGGATCGATAACTTATTTTTTGACCCCACAAAAATTGAAGGTTTCGAGCTGCTTCTCGAAATCGACTTGAGGTCGGGTATCACAAGTTGCGAATTAAGGAGAGGGACATTGGAAGATGGCTTTTCGCTCATGCTACGGGCAATTATGAGTTTCTGTGATGCCATTTGGTCTTACAAACTCCCAGCAGCTTTTCATGATTTGATGATAGTATAAAATTAATTTTAGGTACCGAGGTTTATCCTGATTCGTGAAGCATGTGGATGCCGGTTGTTATTTTTATAAATATTTAATTATCAAAAAATTATACTATTTCATTTGGGCCCGATGTGAGGTAAATGGTACTGACTAAATTTTATGCTTTGGATTTTTTTTTTTTTATGAATCGTTAGAAATTATATTCAAGTCATTAAATTACAATTTGGGGTTAAATTAAAAAATGGATACTTTTGGGATTCGATTAAAGGGACATTTAAGTGGAGCGTTTTTTTTGGAAAAAAAAATAAAATTTGTGATTGTGCAGACACAATCATTGCTACTTTATTAAAATAAAATTATATAAAATAAGAAAGAAGAAAGAAAGATTGGCGAGGAGAAAGTGGAGAATTAGAAAGGAAATCGAGAAATGTGGAAAATTATATGATGTGGTTAAGCCTCGATATAAAAGATAAAGACGTGGAACTAATGGTGAGATGACATCCGATCTAAATGAAATTTTAGTATATTGTCTACAGAATTTATCTTTCAATTTTGGACTGATAGATCATGGAGCGTTGGTCATGAGAAGGAATTTATCGTACTCTGATGTAATGACAAGATATTTGCATATTGTTTAGTTTGACTTTTTCGCATTTGCGTTTTCCGAATTTGAGTGTTTGATTAGTGGTCGGGTCTTCGTTGATCGGGTGTTTTTTTTTTTTTTTTTTTTTTTTTTTTTGTTTTATGACAGATGGTCTCAGAGGCTCTAGGTTCAAATCTAGGAGACGTGGCGGTGGTAGATAACGTGTGTCTGTGATGTCTAGGATTTAGAGGTAAACGAGGAAGTTAATAAGTATTGAGTGAGAACAAGAAAAACATGGTATTCTTATTATTATTTGCAGGCAGTATAGCAAATATTTGATTTAAATCATTAAATGAGTATGATTATTTATCATTTCTTATGGCATCTGTGTAGAACATGCCACCACGACAAGCAAGGACGTCGCGCGAGGTCACTTACAGGACTGTGGCGGCCGTGGGCACGCAGGGCTCGTGGAATTCGTGAAAGAGGGGGACGCGAGAATACTAAGAGTATGTGATGGGGGGAGGAGACCTCGAGGGAATGCGGGAGGTACTAGAGGTGCTCCACTGCAATATTTATGGTGCAAAATTTCATGCAAGGGGGTGCACTGCATTGAACACGTGGTAAAGAAAATGGTGCAGCAATGCAAGTGCCAGCTAGAGCAGCTTAACACACCAGGGCTAACACAGCATGAAGGCCATGTCTTTAACTTTGCCCGCCCATTTTTAAGGGTGCATCGGATCCTTTGGATACAGAGGATTGGATGAAACAGCGTCACTAGAACTTAGATACAATTTAGTGACAGAGGGGAATTGAGGGTATTGTTTGCATCTTATCAGTTGGAAGGGGACGCATAATCTCCAATGGGGGAAAAGATATGGAGGAGAGTGTGGCTAAGAAGTGGGAACCGTTTAGGAATGGCTTTTTCTAGATCAAGACTTTAGGTCCAAGGTAGCATAATTGTGGCTCAATATGAGCTAAATTCACTATCTTATTGCGAGGTTTGCGAAGGCATTCGTTTCGACGGAGGAATAAAAGCTAAACAGTTCATGAGAGGGCGTAGGCCTTTCATACGGAACAAGATTGCGGGGAACTTGATCAAGGTTTACTCTACCATGGTTGTGGCAGCAGCGTCCAATTGAAGAGACATTCAATGAGACTAGGAAGATCACAAATCCGAAATTCAACGTGACGGAACTGCAGCAGTCAGAAGGGGCGTTCTATTTAAGAAGCCAAGAGTTTTACTACTCAGCAGCATTACTCCTGTTAACCTTCACCTAATGTTAGTAGTATCATCAGCCAGACATCCTTGGAGAGGGCCGACTTGTTTTGGTTGTCACCAGTATGGTCTCGGGTTTTATACTGCCCCTGACAGGGCAGTTGAGGTAATCGCAATCGAGGCACAATCATATAGCCAAACTTAGGACAGACACAAGGTAGGAGACCACCTACTTGTTTTTAGTGTGGCCCAAGTGGACATATATGCATCAGTGCACGCAGAGGGGGAACATCGGAAGTTATGGGATGACAATAAACCTACTCGTGTCAGTTCTAGCATCGAGGGCCCACCAACTTTACATCAGCACAATTCATATCATTCAGACCCAGGCGTTATAGCTTCAGGCAGGGTTAGCGGATTCAGGGCGTGTTATTGCTATGACATCACAGAGGACCTTCGGGGACACTGGACACAGAGCAGGCAGTTGGATACCTCGGTGTGGGCGAGGTACTTTTTCTCATGTTTAATTCGTTGGCTCGTTTTCTCATCGACACGGTAGCATCCCTTTCATTCATCGCATCATCTTGTTGCTTTGGCAGTGGGATTGAAAATAGGAATTGTTAGATTCAATACTTATATTAAGACACTCCAGTTGGAGTAAGAACAACTCGCGACAGTTTATGATCGTGGGAGGTTGAAATCGCTGATCGACATTTCGTGTTTGACTTTAATTGTGTAGACATGACTTCTGTTTGACATCATCCGGGGTAGGATTGGTTCACTAACTATCAGGCCACTATAGATTGTGGTTCACATCGGGTTACTTTTGTACACCCGAGGAGATCGCTTTCATGTCGTGGGATCGAGTATGGTTTTTGTCCCTCCGTCTACTGATGTGCATAGGCAAGGAAGTTGAATTTTCTTTTCTCAGCTTGCTTAATCGATGGGGGTAGCGTAGTTAGCGTGGCTTTGCCACAGGTTTGTTTGCGAATTTCTATATGTCTTTCTAGAGGATTTGATGAAATTACCACCACATCGGAGGATTGAGTTCTCCATGTGTCTTATGCCGGGCACCGCACCTATATCTCAGTACCTACTTTACTTTTTGTCACCACCCCCCCGGAGTTGCAGGTTGAAGGTTCAAATTCAGAATTGTTGGATAAGGGTTTTATCTGACTAGCGCATCACATGGAGAGCTACGCTTTGTTTGCTAAGAAGAAGGATGGATCCACGGATGTTGTAATTATCGACGATGAATCGTGGGACGATAAAGAACAAGTCTTCACTCTAAGGATTGATGATATTTGACCAATTGAAAGGTTCGAGCT
>CM018914.1:20905751-20908251 GCA_009663005.1 Actinidia chinensis | reverse complement strand
CAAAAATTGTTAGGTGATCATAATAGGTTTAAGTTACCTTAACTTAAGCAAACATTAAACTTAACCACGGCAACTAGGATGATCAAGCAAGACACCTTTGGTGAGCAAGATGCCTTTGGCAAGGATGTAACTCCGTAATCATTTTTGCATCTTTTCGGCGAGTAAAAAGAAAAGTAGGTAGGCTATGTCAACAGATAAAACTAGTAATATAACCATTTGATTTTGGCAACAACAATAAGTTGTTAAGGCAACATCCCATTTTGGAGACAATAATAATTTAAATTAATCTGATTAAATGGTAAAATTAGCGAAACCCATTTTGGCAATCTAACATTGTTGGCATGATAACAAAATTGAATTGGAAAAATTGGCAATTATATTTAAATGACCATAATTACATAAAAATTGGCGATCACGACTACAAAAATAGAATTTGGTGAAGACAAATAACACTATTTAGGCGACGTTAATCATATTAGCAACCAAAAGAACTATTGGTAGTATTTTTTCAAGTGTTCAGCATTCCAGGGGTGAGGTAGTGCCTTCCCTTTCATGTCTTCCAATCAAGAAGCCTGGATTGGTACCCCCCCCCCCCCCCCCCCCTGACCACTCTGTAGGGACCTTACCATATAAGGCTGAGCTTCCCAGCATTAGGTTCTTCCATAGACAATGTGACTTTTCTCAAGACTAGGTCGCCAGGCAAAAATGATATATGTTTAACCTCTTGTTATAGTACTTGGCAACTTGATGCTTGTAGGCAGTTCGATTCACCTCTCCTTTCGGCGAGAAGATCAAGGTTAAGCCTTACTTCTGCTTTGTTGCTCTCCTTGTCGAAATTCATTGTCCTGAATCTAGGCATTCCTATTTCCACTAGTATGAAAGAATATGTTCCATATACCAAGAAGTAAGGCATCTCGCCAGTAAGGAGTCTGCTCGTCGTGTGGTAGGCCCACAACATACTCGGAAGGTCTACTGCCCATTCACCTTTGGATTTTTCTAATCTTACCTTCAAATTCCTCAGAATCGTTCTATTGGTGATTTCTACTTGACCATTTTTCTGAGGATGACCTGGCGAGAAGAAATGGTTGGAGATGGAGAGACCTGAACAAAATAGTTTGAATCCATCATTGTCAAATGCTTTGCGTTGTCAGATATGATAACCTTCAGAATCCCAAATTGACAAACGATGTTTTTCCAAACAAAATTCTTGGTGATCCAAACGAAGTTTCGCCTCTACCCACTTTGTGAAGTAGTCTATGGTGACAAGTAAGAATTTTCCCTATAATAGAACTTGAGGTAGAGGTCCAAGCACGTCTGTCCCCCATTAGGAAAATGGCCATAAATTGGTCATTAGGACCATCTTAGTAGGGGAGGACGAGTAACCGGAGCGAATCTCTGATATTTGTCGCACTTTTTGGTAAATACCATTGCATCTTATTCTATAAGAGGTCAAAAGTACCCTTAGTGAACTGCCTTTCTAACTAGTTATCTTGCCCTGGAATGATTTTGGCAAATGCCTTTATGAATCTCCTTAAGAACATAATTTGATTCCTTTGGTCGAAAACAACTCAGCAGTGATCTTGAAAAAGACCTCTTCTACAATGTCTCGTGAAGGAGGCAAAATCTCGCTGACCGATACTAAATCCGTTGTGCCTAGAGTTTATTTGATGATAGCTCCCTATCTTTAAGATATGCGATGATGTCATCCATCTATGTCGGGTTTGTTGTTGCTTAATGGATGATTTTGGCAATGTCAATGCTTGGATTTGGCAAGAATTCTAAAGGAACACTCCTATTTGAGATGAAATCAAAAGTTGAGGCTAGGTTAGCTAGGGCATCAGCTTTCTTGTTCTCCTCTTTGGGAATTTAGCGGATCTTGAAATCTTTAATCTCCATTGATATGGCCTTTACCTCATCCAGATAGGCCACCATTCGGAGATCTATGGTAAGGTAATCTCATTGGACTTCATTCATCACAAGCTGAGAATAACTGTAGATGTCCGGGGATTCTACTTTAAACTCAGTTGCAACTCTCAAACTGGCGAGGAGAGCTTCATATTCGTCCTCATTGTTGGTGGCTTTAAACCCAATACATATAGCATACTCCATCTGCTCTCTCGAAGGGATTTAGAGAATAAGCCATGCACTATAGCCATGCTAGTTGGATGACTTATCTACAAACAACTTTCACCTAGCAAAATCATCATCTTGGTTCTATTTTTTTGGGGCTTCTATCTTAGGATTTGGAGCAACGTCATATGTGAACTCGACTATAAAATCAGCCAATGTTTGAGCCTTAATCGCCATTCTTAGTTGATAACTTATGTAAAATTCACCCAACTCGATGGACCACTTGAGCAATCACCCAGAGGAATCAGGTCGTTGGAGAATTTGCTTCAATGGCTGATCTGTGAATACAACAATGGAATATGCTTGAAAATAGTAGCGGAGTTTTCTTATTGCTATTATAAGGGCATAGGCGAGTTTCTTGATTTTTTGG
>CM018914.1:20893251-20895751 GCA_009663005.1 Actinidia chinensis | reverse complement strand
GTGTCTCAAAGCTCTCCTTGCGCTTTGTACCACTCTGGCTCCCTCAGGTGTCCCGCGCTGCTTGTGTGCATGGTGCAACCTGTGCTTCCCTTGTCCATTCTTCCGTCTTATATCACTGGGACCCATGTCGGACAGTATCTCTTCTGTCGGACATTCCCTCCAGTCGATATTAGTCCTTTGAATCTTCCTTCCCCTCAGCATCTTCTTTGTTTCCCTTGGAAATTCTCAAGATTCCTCCCTTAGCTGCAATGCTGCCAACCCATTGCATCTAGCATTCCGATGGAAATCAAATTTTCGTAGTTTTGGGAACTGCCATACCTCGGTAAACGTCACAGACATCCCATCTGCCATGCGAACCGACTGTTCCTTGCCAACAACTTTGTCGTCGTGTGTTCGCCATCCGTCAAGTCCCTAGCATGCGCGTATGTGAGAACATCTCCTGTTCTCTACAAAAATGGTAGGCACTTCCTGAATCCAATACCCAGTGGATTTCATCTGGCAGGGCTGACTAAAATTAAATAAAAATTAATATAAAAGAAAAAATTAAAAAAAATTTCTAATCTAGAAAACGCATCATATATGAATCTGTCATCACTGATGCGGATGCTGAGTGCTCATGCTCTGAAGACTACCATATGTGTTTTATACTTTGGGCAAATCCTCTTGATATGCCCCTCTTGATCACAGAAAAAACACTTAAAACTGCGACCTCTGATTGTGGACCTTGGACCCCCCGTCCTCTCCCATTATTCTCTGATGCCCCTCGACCTTTTTCCATGCTTCCGCTGAGACTAGGGCCTGCGACTCACTTTCGCTCTGGAATTGGCCCACTCTTCTTTCGTGCTTCTTCGTGATAAGGATCCTTGACTGTTACTCAGAGTCAACTTCCCATCCTGCGCGGAATTGCTGAGAGAAAACCACCAGTGTCTCCCACTCTCTGGAAAGAACAGAAGAAGTAGAGCCTGCATCTCATGTCAAAATGGAGGTCTATTACTGGCCAATGTTGACCAAATTCTGGAACTCACTCGTATGTTCCGCCACCGTCCCCTTTGAGTTCAGATTCACAAGCCTCCTCATCAATAAGGCATTGTTCCGAGATGTCTCGCCTGGTACATCTTCTCCAATTTGGTCCAAGACGTAAGCACTCGTCTTTTGTGCGACATGGTGGAAACTTCGTGTCCAATGCACTGTCGATTAGCCGATCATTTTTCTATCATCTGGTCCATTACTCATCCCTTCTTTCTGTAGGTTTCTCTCCTTTATTCTCTAAAGGATCATGCAAATATTTACAGAATAGGATGCTCTTCCATCCTCGGTTTCCATAGGGCGTAATTGTAGCTTGAAAGCATAATATAGCTCCAAATTATTCTCCGGCATCTTTACTTCTCTAAATAGGAAGTAAAATATCAAAAAACCGACCGCGGATGGATCCGGAACGCGAGAAAACTCAGAAAAGGCTTTTCCATCAAAATAATACTCTCTGGGACCCAAATTGAATAAATTAAAACTTCAGGGGCTAAATTGAATTTCCCAAACTTCAGGGGTCAATCTGTAATTAACAAAAAGTTTAGGAGAAAAATTGCAATTTTCGGTTTGACCGGTCAACGGTCAACGGTCAACGTTCGACCCAGTCAACGGCTGGTCAATGGCTCGGATTGACCGGTCAACGGCTCGGGTTGACTGGTCAACAGGCTTGCCCAGTCAATGGCCAGTCAAATCGCGGATAGCTCCCGAATCGGCGCGGATCGGCGCGGCGTGCGTTTGCGGCACGCGCGGGCCAGGGGGCGGCTCACGCGCAGCCTCAGCTGGGGCGTTGGAGGCGGGCGCGGTGGGCGCGTGGGGCGCGTCGCGCGCGGCTTGCGCCACTCGCCTGGCGCGTGCTGGGGCATGCTGAGAGTGGCAGCCAACTCTCCTGGCGCGTGGGGCGCGTAAGGCGAGTGGGCGCGCTGGGTGCTCTGGACCCGTCTGTCGGCGCTGTCGGGCGCGGGGAGCGCGTGGCGCGTGAAATTTCAGTCGTATTCTACCTCTGGCGCGCGTGCAGCGCGTGGATATGACGCGCCGAACTTCAAACGGCGCGTGAGGGCTCGTTGAACTCCTATTTGGGGATCCGTTTGGTGCTGGAGCTGTGTCGTAAGAGACGAATCTCGTGGTAGCTCAAACGCCGGTTTTGAGCACTTCGAATTTGCTCGAATTCAAAAGTTTACTCCGGTGCACTCCGGTGACTCTCGGTGACTCGACTTGGCTGTCCAATGTGTGCCCAAAACGAGTTACAGTCACCTATACAACGTAAACCACACACACAAGACAAGATTACGTGGTTCGGCAACAATGCCTACGTCCACGGAGAGGGATTGTTAATTCACTATCTCAAGAATGAATTACAATGAATACAAAGAGGAGATCACACTAAACTCACTCAATCATCTTACTCTCTCAATCTCTCAGTCTGCTCTCTTCTCGCACAGACACTCTGGTACACGCCTTGCCCACTGTCTTTCTC
>CM018914.1:20875751-20878251 GCA_009663005.1 Actinidia chinensis | reverse complement strand
GAAAGGGACTTGCGCGAGAAAATCAGCGGGCGAAAGCAAGGAGGTTCCTACATGCTTGGAGATTCGCACAGCCCACGTCAAGCAAAGGGAAGCTACACCCAGATATCAGACCCCGTTCTCTCAAGAAATCGAAGGACTGGATCCCTCTGAGAAATTTATGCTACCAAGGTTCACGTTGTATGATGGCAAATCAAACCCAAGACCCCACCTTAGCCATATCAGGAAAATGATGGCCTTGTGGAACCACATGGATGCCTTAATGTGTCGGGTATTCCCTTCGAGCCTGGGGAACCTTGGTTTAAAATGGTTTGACAAACTTCTTGCTGGGTCAATCAAGAGTTTTCATCAGTTGATTGAGTTGTTTGTGGCTCAGTTTGTCATTAACACCAGGGTGCTAAAGGGCGTGAGCTCTCTGTTGACACTAAGGAAGGGAAAGAACAAGACAATCTGCAACTACAGCAAGCGGTACTGGAAAACATACAACGAGATTGAAGAATGCTCCAAGGAGTTAGCAGTGGTGAGTTACAAGCTCGGGCTAACTCTATGGGAGAGGCCTTGGGAAAACCTAATGTTCAACCCTCCATCCGACCTCCAGGACCTCATGTCTCAGGTCAAAATATTCGCCCAATTGGAGGACAACATTAGGCAAGCGAAAAAAATCACAGGAACACCCACCAAGGGTGAGGGACAGTTCAAAAAGCAAAAAGAAAATCTGATTGATTTTGAGTCACGGGCAAGGCAAGGGATCAATGTGGTCTTCAAAGAGCCAATACACAAGCTCCTCGCCCAGATTTGAGACAAGCCATACTCAAAAAACTAGAGCCTATGGGAAGGGCCCCCAAAAGACGCAACCAAAGATGGAGATGCTCTTTCCACGAAGAAAGAGGACATAGAACCGACAGTTGTCGAGCTCTTAAATCTTTCTTAAACCAGTTGGTCATAAACGGACACATTAAAGAATTCATTGGTGAAGGAAAGACCCGAGTAGGGAAATACGAGGCCAAACCAAACCCGAGGTTTGACCAAGGTGGAGACGACAAAGCTGACCCGATGGCAGACGAAGAAGAGGATCTACCCCTGGGAACTATTCACATGATCAGTGGCCCACACCACTCGAATCTTGAGAATAGAATTCAGGGGGAGATTGGGATGGTTAGACAAATGCACGAGGTCCTCTCGGTCCATTCATCAGCTAAGAAGCCGAGGGTAGTAGCAGCCAAGCTAGGGAGCCTCATGTTCACCAATGCTGACCTAGATAGGATGCAACACCCCCATTCTGACCCCTTGGTCATCCAGCTCAGAATGAACAACTATGATGTAAGGCAAGTCTTGGTGGACACTAGAAGTTCGGTTGAGGTGATGTATTATGACCTTTTTAAACAACTTAAACTCACCCAATCAAACTTAAGACCGGCAAAAGCTCCCTTGGTAGGCTTCAATGCTCAGTTTCATTGGCCCTTGGGAACGGTGACCCTTAGTGTTAGAGCTGGATATTATAGACATCCCCTCCCCATATAATGCAATTGTTGGCAGAGATTGGTTGTACAAAATGAAGGGAATGGCCTCCACACTTCACCAAGTCATCAAATTCGCTACTTCCCACGGTGAAGAAACCCTTTATGGAGATAAAGTGGCGGCCAAATAATGTTACCTCGCTATGATCTCTACAAAGGCGGCCATGAAAGAAGTACATCTGGGCAAAGAAGAACATGAAGTCCTAGAAGATGTCGGGAGAAACCCCAAGGCTAAGGTCATAGAAGACTTGGTACACTTCAAACTAGATGAGCCAATCTTAGATCGTTTCTTTCTTATGGGAGCAAATCTGGAGAAATAAGAGAGAACCGAGCTCATGTAGTTTCTCAAAGCAAATATCGTGGTCTTCGCATGGACACCTTATGAGATGCCCGAGATAGACCCAAACTTCATCAGACATGAACTGAACGTTCTACCGGATGCCCAACCGATCAAACAAAGAGGAAAGAGATCTACAACAAAGTACGTCAACGTAGTGGTCGAGGAAGTGGAGAAGTTGAAAGAGGCGAGTGCAATGACTAAGGTTCTTTACCCAAGCTGGCTATCTAACACAATGGTGGTAAAGGATTTTGTGGCGGAATTTTCACCCCATGTTGTGGGTCCAGAGCAAGGTTACATTGTGTCTACACACAGTAGGGAGGAAAGTTCTATGTTAGCACCTCCCAAAAACCAACCAGCACCATGGGGCCAGATGTTACCCAAGAACAACCCCAAATCTTGGCAACATCTAGTACTGGCGGGATAATTGAGGGTCCCGAGGTTATTTTAGAACCATCTCAGATCAATCCGACCATGGCATGGAAAATGTTCATAGATTAAGCAAAAAATAGCCTGGGTGCAAGGGCAGGAATAGTTTTGGAAAGCTCGGAGGGGGCAGTATTCGAACATTGCCTCAAGATGAATTTTCCAGCAATAAACAACGAGGTTGAGTATGAAGCCTTCATTACAAGACTAAGGTTCGCCAGCA
>CM018914.1:20803251-20808251 GCA_009663005.1 Actinidia chinensis | reverse complement strand
TCAAACCCGACTAAGGACGAGAGGTCATAGTTCATAATGTATGTTTCAAGAATTATGTTGACTTAGATATAGTCAAATCATATGTACAAACATGAATTTTGAACAAATTATTGCAAAAGATTAAATATTTTATCTTTCTCTACGATATGTATGTTATATGCATCTACCATGGTATTTTCTATTTTCGATATGTATTTCAAAACCTATGTTAGAGATTATGGTTATACGCTAAGCAAATGTGCTTAGAAATATTATTTCTGATAATATTTTAAGTGATAAAGGAAAGCAAGTGGAGTAAGTTGATAAGACCACATTTTGAAATTTGTTATGAATGTTGAAAAATCTAAGATAGAACATGTCATGTTTAATAAGAAAATAATGAATTCATATAGTATAGCTCGGATTATAATGTCCGATGACTTTTGAATATGTAATATATGTATGAATGTTAAGATAGGTACAGTCTCTCTACCGTAATGGACACGTGATTTGAATTAATGATTTTCAAATACTTATTTCATTTTTAGCTTCTAAAATAAATAATATATGTTTCGCTTCCGCAAATAAAAAAAAAAAAAATTAAAGAAAAAAGGACAAAAAAAATATGTGTGACGCAGCCCGGCGCCGCGTGGAGCCTAGCGGGCGTCGGGTAGGTCGTTACAGAATGGTATCAGAGCAACGGTTCAGAGACTTGTACTATGTCTAAGGCATAATGACTACGTGTAAAGTTGATATATGCTATTGATTCTATTCGCATGCTAACAACTATATGATAACGATATATTTTGTAAGTGTACTCCTCTATTAATTGTTGTCTTACGTTTGAGTCTATCTATATTTATAGACTCATGGCAACAAGAGGGCGAGGAAGACATAACCCTGACCCAAATAGAATTGAGAGAGCCTTGGAAGGCTTGGTTAATGCTCTAGAGTAACATAATCCTACCCCAGGGATTCCAACAATCCAACAATTCCGCGACTTAAGGCCCTCAACTTTTGAGGGTACAACTGATCTCGAAGTGGCCAAGCGTTGGCTACAAGAAATCAGAAAAACCTATACAGTATTTCCATGCATGGACGAGCAAAAGGTTAGCTTTGCTGCATACATGTTTGTGGGAGAGGCACATGAATAGTGGCTACTCACTTCGGAGAGGGAGCTCAACATGACCTGAGAGAGGTTCCAAGCAGTTTTTGATGACAAGTACTTTCCACAAGCACTTAAGTCAAAGAAAATCAAGAAATTTATCCATCTGAAATAAGGAAATACGACAGTAATGGCATATGAGGCCAAGTTCACTGAATTAGCGTGATATGCCCCATATATGGTGGATACCGAGGAGAAGAAGGCAAGAAAATTTGAAGAAGGTTTGAGAGGGAACATTAAGAATCGACTAGAATTGCTTCAGTTGCCAATGTATACGGAGGTGGTAAATCGTGCACTCCTAGCTAAAAGGAGTAATGAAGAATATTATCAGGACAGAGACAACAAAAGAAAGGGAGAAGTATCCAAGGGATCGGGAGGGTCAAATGTCAATCAATTTAAAAAGTCAAATACGGGAATAGTGTGCAAGAATTACTCATCATCATCATTTAAGGAAATTTATCCACAATGTCTTAAGTATAGAAAGTTTCACAAGGGAACCATTTGTTATGTGGAGATGGGAGCCTGTTTCAAGTGTGGCCAACAAGGCCATATGATAGGGGATTGTTCCAAATCTAGTCAGTCACGGACTATGGTCGTTTCTACCTCAACACCATCCTAATCCGTTCAAAGACCCACTCCTACTGCTAGAAGGGGTCAACTTCGACAAGGGAAAGTATTTGCACTTGTGCCTAGAGACGTACAAGCCTCCACATCTATGGTCTCAGATATACTCACCATCGATTCATATCCTGCTCATATATTGATAGATTCGGGTTCTACTCACTCCTTTATTTCTCCTCATTTCGCCACTAAATTGTTTATCCCTCCCCAACCTTTAAACTTTACCTTACATGTTTTCACTCCGTCTGGAGACTCCATGATAGGTTCACATATCTTTAGGGATTATGAAATTCAAGTTCATAATGTTCTTCTATATGTGAATTTAATTCCCTTAGACATCCAAAACTTTGATGTTATTTTGGGAATGGATTGGTTAGCCAAATTTATTGCAGTATGATTGTTGTGAAACAAGAAAGTAAATTTTTTAGATTCATATGCAACCAAAATTATCATTTGAGGGAGAAGATGTTGTCCCACCCCCCTATATTATATTTATAGCATGACGTCGTGTTGTTAGGAAGTGGATGTTAGGTTACTGGTCCATTATAGATTGTACACTCAAAGAGATCAATCCATATGATATCCCAGTTCGTGAAAGAATTTTTAGATGTATTTCCAGATGATCTGTTGAGTTGACCTCCTGATAGAAATTGGAATTCACCATAGACGTAGTCGCTTGTACTTCTTCAATTTCGAAGGCACCATACAGAATGACACCTGTGAATGAAAGCGTGAACACTTCAATTGCAAGAATGTTGGATAAGGGTTTATCGGACCAAGTACTTATCTTGGGGTAGCCCCCAGTTTTGTTGGTAAAGAAGAAAGGAAGCACGGTTCCATGAGATTGTGCATAGATTATAGAGAATTGAATCATGTCACAGTGAAGACAAGTATTCTTTAGCCCCGGATCGACGAATCTATTGACCAACTTCAAGGTGCCCAAGTATTTTCCAAGATAGATTTTCGGTCAGGGTATCACCAATGAAGATCAAGCCCAGAGGATATACCAATGAGCGCATTCCGTACACGCTATAGACACTATGAATTCTTAGTGATGTCATTTGGATTAACCAATGCCCCCGCAACTTTTATGGATCTAATGAACCTTGTATTCAAGTCTCACCTCGACGATTTCATTATAATCTTTATCGATGACATCCTCATTTATTCTAAGAATAATGAGGACCATGAGCAACATCTATGGATAGCTTTGCAAACGTTAAGGGAGGAGAAACTTTTTGCGAAATTCAAAAAGAGTGAGTTTTGGCTTACGAGTATTGCCTTTTTGGGACATATAATTTCAATGAAGGGAATTTCTGTCGACCCACAGAAAATTGAAGTTGTTGTGAATTGGCCACGACCCACAAATGCTACAGAAATCAGAAACTTTTTGGGACTTGCTGGTTATTACAGACGATTTGAACAAGACTTTTCACGTCTAGCAATACCGATGACAAAATTGACCCGAAAACATGTAACCTACAAATGGGATGCAGATTGTGAAGACATTTTTCAAGAATTGAAGAAGCGGTTGGTATCGGCTCCTATCCTAGCCTTGCCAATAGGAGTTGGTAGTTATGTCATTTTTAGCGATGCCTCACTTAAAGGCCTTGGATGTGTTCTGATGCAGAATGGAAAAATAATTCCCTATGCCTCACGACAACTAAAGCCTTACGAGAAGAACTACCCAACCCATGATTTGGAACTTGCATCAGTAATTTTTGCCCTCAAAATCTGGCGTCATTATTTGTATGGACAGTCATGCGAGATCTAAACGGAACAAAAAAGCCTCAAATATATTTTTACCTAAAAAGAACTCAACATGCGGCAGTGACGTTGGTTGGAACTTATGAAAGACTACGATCTTACGATTCTTTACCACCCTGGTAAAGCAAATGTTGTAGTGGATGCACTCAGTCGAAAACCTTCCTGCAATTTGGCGTACATGATCACAACCCAACCAACACTACTAGAATACTTGAGGAAACTTGATATTGAGATCGTTTCTCATAATGAAAATGCTATGTGATTCACCCTTACGGTAGAGCCCACTATCATTGAAACGATCAAGGCAGCGCAAATGGAGAATAATTATTTGAGAAAACTCCGTGACAAAGTAGAGAAAGGAAGATCCATAGATTTTTCTTTTATTGATGGTGTTTTGAGATTGAAGGACAGATTGTGTGTACCACATTCGACAAAAATCAAGCAACAAATTTTGGAGCATGCCCATAGTTCGAAGTTTGTTGTTCATTCAGGATGTACAAAAATGTACCACGATTTGAAGAAAGTGTTTTGGTGGCCAAGCATGAAGAAAGATGTTGCAAACTATCCTCGATTTCTTTTTCTCTTCCATCATTTCCTTCAAACAAATAACCCCACAATTGATGCCATCTATGGAAAATTGATTATAGACATTCGCAAAGTCGTTTCTGATGGCGTCGCAAAGCAGCAACCACTCCGATAGTCATTAAACTTGTAAGGAAACCCCTCATGCACCCAAGACTCTTGGGCGCAGAGGGGGTAAACTACTAGAGGACGCGCATAGGGCGGCTAGGGCCCCCTCTGGGCAAAATCCAAGTTGGTTGTTCCTAGAGGAGCAGACATTTGAGACATAACCATTGAGCACCTGCAGAGGCAGTTAGCTGAACTAACACAGATTATAATAGATAACAGGCTGATGAAGCCAACCGAAACTACTGCCCCAGGGCCAACTAAAGTCCGAAATAAAGAATAGACCCTGCCTCCTCGGGAAGGCCGGGACAAGAGGCAACATAAGTCCCATATAAGCCTGGACAGCCGAACTAACAGCAAAATTATGGAGACGAGCAAGCGGAGGAGAGCACCCGAACAAACCAAGACTAGGGTAGACCTTCGCGAGACGCTGAACTCCAAGCGGAACAAAGACGGGGACTTGCATGCTAAACTCGATGGTTGTAGGTTGTTTTTGCAGGTTCAATAGTCCGCACAGCCCGCAACGAGTCGAGGGAGGCAATCCCTAGGTACCAGACTCCGTTCTCTTGAGAAATCGAGGGGTTTAGACCCACCAAATAAGTTTACACCACCGAGATTCACTTTATATGATTGTAAGTCAAATCCGAGGACCCATGTAAGTCACGTCAGGCAGATAATGGCTCTTTAGAACATATGGATGCCCTGATGTGCTGGGTATTCCTGTCAACCCTGGGGACCTCAAATTTAAGTGGTTTGACAAACTGCCTATAGGGTCAATTGA
>CM018914.1:20713251-20718251 GCA_009663005.1 Actinidia chinensis | reverse complement strand
TTGGGGGTCAGTGAGCGATTCCTGATACATTGTTCGGAACAAAACACAGAAGCAATTTTGGAAACAAAGACGTTATGCGAGGGGAGAAAGACGACTATAGGAGGACCATAAATTGGCGATTTATAGGGTTGTTGAGTACAGGAGCCTAACACCTTTACGAGTGGCAATGGATTCATCTAAATCATCACATTCAGAAATAGAGTCAGGTGAGGAAGAGGAAATGAAGTACCTGAACCTTATCAAGAGAAGGCGATTGGCAGTAGTGGCGGACAGGAAGAATGGTCGATCTCTTCGGTCTCCAGTTCTCCTTGATAGAGAATATTCCTCGCTTTATTCTGATTTTTCTTTTCAACTTGTCTCCCATAGGTTCCACTGGTTTCTTTCTGTTCGTCATTTGTTTCTAAGGTACCAACATCTCAAAAGATTAGAGACGGGTAAATTAAAACATAGTACTTTTGCTCGGGAACCACTTCCACCCTGTATAGTACTTCCCCTGAAGGGGTGACGGAGGACTGAATGAAAAAAGAACTGAGGTTCAAAGAAGGTGACATCCATGGAGAAACCCATTTACGAGATGGGGGATGATAGCATTATAACCTTTTGGGTGGGAGAATATCCTCGAAGACACTTAATAGCACGAGGATCTCAATTCTTCACGGGAAGAGAATGGATTATGAACAAAGCCAGTTACACCCAAAGACCGAAGGTGGTATAGAAAATAAGGTGTGGAGAACCAGAAAGTACCTCTACAGGAGCCACGTTTGTTAAGTAGTACTCGTTGTAGGAAGACGGTTTGGTGATTAGATAGGCTGAGGGTTAGACTGCCTCGCCCCAAAAAGATTTTTTGGTACCTGCATCTAGAAACTCATTAGTACGGGCCTTTCTAAGAGGTGACGATTCTGCGTTCTGCCACTCCATTTTGTTGAGGGTGTTAGTGCAAGAGGACTGATGGATTATGCTATGGTTCCAAAAAATGAGTAGTAAGCTACCTTTTAAAATACTCTCCCCATTATAGAACGAACAATTTTGAACAAGTGGGCCCATACTGGGTGCAAATCATTTTATGGATACTTAAAAATTAGCATGGACCTCACTTTTGTCCTTCATCAAATAGACCCAAGTGTACAGTGAACAATCATCAACAAAGGAGAACCCAATCTATGCCCCTTAAGGGAAGCAATCGGAGGGACCCAAACCTCAGTATGAATAAGAGTAAAAGGATAATACTGTTATTTATACTAGGATAAAAGAAGCCCGGATGGTGTTTTCCAAGTTACAAGACTCACACTAAGAGTGAAAATGTTGTATTTGATAATAAAGAAGGAAATAAATAAATTTGTAATAAAAAACGGGAGAGATGTCCAAGCCGGTGGTGGGTGTGCCATATAAAGAATTTTTTTCTATGGAAGAAATCAGATAAATGGTAAGATAGCCTGCTCGTGGTGTTTGTGCTTTAGAAATATCGACCCTGAGATCCAAGACATTATAGACCATTTTCCTCTACCACTTGCCAATAGTTTCCCCGTGATAAGGTCCTGAAAGACACAGTGAGAAGGGAAAAATGAGACTGCAATTCAAGTCTTGAGTTATCTTACTAATTAGACAAGAGCGAGTAGAAAAAACTAGGAACGTGAAATACAGTGCAATGAGTATGATTGGGATGAAGTACTAAACCTTTACCCGAAAAATGAAGAGAAATGCCATCAGCAATTTTAAATCTATCCTGGACCTGAGTATGGGGTTAGGTATAAAGTGGAGGAGAACACAGAGGAGACACCAGTCATGGGTCTGATGTCTGAACAATGAACCCATAGAATACAAGACTGAGAATGAAAAAAAAAGGTTCAATGACGTAGTATATTACCTGAATGAGCAAAGGACGATGAAGCACCAGTGGATGTGTCGAGTTGGACATTAGGACGGGAGAGTTTCCATTTCAGCAGAGGAGAATGATTCTGATGAGGATGGAGTCAGATCACTAGTGGTAAGTAGAGTCTACTATCTCTTGTGATGGGGCGCGTTGAGCCTCCCCTTTTCCTCCATAATTTCTTGCACACGATGTCCAGAGCGGCCGCCTCTCCCACGATTCCCCCTGCCCCTTAAGCTTCCAAAATGTCTCCCTGGGTGTGTCTAGGACGTGACAGTAGTCACAAAAATAATTTACCTTCTCATAGGAAGAAGTCTATCTGTAGAGATGTTTCTGGCGTTCCACCATTATATGAGGGGTAGAGATCAACGGCAGAAAAAAAAAACCGGTCATGGGTGTAACAGAGATAACACATAGACCATACGTCGGAGGATTGATGACTGTCTTCAGCAAATTTAGGATGCATTCGGTTGGGCGAAGGCCTAGAGAGGTACTGGTGGCTGTGGCGCAGGTCTGGAGGGTGTTATGGAGGGTCGACAAAAGTGGGTGGTGTAGGATTGAATTGATTTTGAGGACCCATCCCTAATAGGGTGGCTATGATACCATGTGAACAACCAGAAAATGAGAGAAAATGTGTATTCTTTTATATGTTTCACTAATTACATAAGGGCCTATTGTATAGGCAAAACTTAGAAAATGATGAGTTAAAGCCTGACCTCATCATCATTACAAAGTTCTACCAATGGGATAGCAATCACCATGGTGACTCAACTTCAACAAATGTAGGGCTACCTACATCTTGGCTATAACCTAACAATTTTCCCAATTTGGCGTCACCTAACAATCATAATGTTAGGCCTACCTACCCAATTGGACTACCTAACAATCTTCAACACCCTCCCTCTCAAGTGGTGCAAGATATCTCTCATGCCCAGCTTGCTGAGAATGAAAATGATGAGTCGGCTACCCCGTCCTTTGGTAAGATGTCTGCGTTGTTCATTAAGTTTTCACGAATGGATGCAAATAAAACTCCACTATTCAAGCTCTCTTTGATAAAAGTGTTTGTCATTTCCCCATGCTTGGTTTCTCTCGTGTTGACCCGATTGTGAGCAATAGAGATGGCTGATTTTGTCACAATATATCTCAAGTATTTTTCCAGAGTTGTTAAGCTTTAAGTCTCGCAATAGAATCTTGATTCCATAGAGTTTCGTACATAGTCCTTGAGAATACCCGAATTCTGCTCTCGCACTGATCGGGATAACTACTGCCTGTTTTCTTACTCTTAACTGCGCCATGTACAAGAGAATTACCTCCCACCATGACAAACAGTAAACCCCGAAGTAGACTTTCCGTTCCTCACGACCGCCCGTTGCATCAGATTAAGCCTTCCACCCCTGAATAAGATCGTGTCGTCCCAGAAAAGGACCCCTTTCCAGGGGCTGACTTCAATATTTGAGATTCCGAATAACAGCATCATAATGGTTGTTCGAGAATCAGGCATAAATTGCTTACCACGCTCACTGGCAAAGTAAATTAATTTTCCTACTATCGTGATATCTCCCCCTGTCTACCATCTCTCTCTGTATCATCTATCATCTCCCATTTTTGTATTAGGCTCTAGAAGGTGTATCACAGCCTGCCCAAGCATACCTGTTTCTGTTAGAAGGTCAAGAACATACTTCTCTGTAGATAATATTCCTTGACTGCTCCTAGCTACCTACCTACCCTATCTACCTCAATTCCATAAGTACTTACTTGAGGTTCCCCAAATCTTTTATTTCAATTACCTAGCAGAATATCCCGTATAATTGCATTTCTTCCACAATCGTCTCCTGTGAGAACAATAGCAGCGACTATACTATTAATGCAAGTTAAGCTTCCATGTGAGGAGTGCCGAATAATAGTTGATCACCTTGGCTTTTTAAACCATATTTGAGCATTGCTTTGATTAAATCTTTCAAAACCAAGCCTGGGAGATTGTTTTAAAGAAAGTAAGAAGCCCATATAGGACTTTTTAAAGCGCTTGCAAACTTTCCCCATTCATTTTTTTGGAGCTTCAAATCCAGCGAGGAATACTCATGTAACTTCCTGCCCTCCAGAATTTCCATGTAGAAAACGCCTTTTTACGTCAAACTGGTGAATTGCCAATTTTGGTTTGCCGCTAGAGATAGTGAACCCTGACGTGTCCTCTTAGGCAACTGGAGCAAACGTTTTCTTGATAGTCCTATTCCATCGGTTTGGTATATCCTTTTGCCACCAACACTTGCTTTATAATCTCTCAATGGACCCGATCTGCTTTGTGCTTGACTGTGACACCCCTTTGCACGCACCCCACCGCCCTATGCCCTGTCGGTATTTCACTACTTCCCAGGTGTTTATTTTTAGAAGAGCTTTCATTTCTATTTCAATTTCCTTCCAACAAGCATGTTTCCACTTGGGATCAGTGGGAGCGCTTCCTGTTCATTGTGTGGAACAAACACAGACAGCAATTTTGGAAACAAAGACCGTTATGCGAATGGGAACGACGACTATAGAGACAAAGTTCGATATAGGGTGTTTAGTACAGACCATAACACTTTACGAGTGGCAATGGATTCATCTAAATCATCACATTTCGAAGATTCAGGTGGGAAGAGGAAATAGAAGACCCTCAACCTTTATCATAGAGAATGCGATTGGAGTGGCGGATCAGGACTAATGGTCTTATCTCCGTCTCCAATTCTCTTCCTTTGATAGAGATTCCTTCCTTTATTTCTGATTTTTCTTTTCAACTTCGTCCTCCCATAGGTTTCCACTAGTGTTTCTTTCTGTCGTCATTTGTTTCTAAGGTACACCCAATACTCATAAGAACTAGAGACGGGTAAATAAACATAGATATTTTTGGCTCGGACCACTTCCCCCCTTAATACTCCTCCTCCCCCTGAAGGAGTGACGAGACTGAAAAATAAGCCGATGCTTCAAAGAAGGTGACTCCATGGAGAAAACATTTACGGAGATGGGGATATAGCTATATACCTTTTTTGGGTGGGAGAATATCCTACGAAGACACTTAATAGCACGAGAAATCAAGTTTCTCACACGGAAGAATGATTATGAACAAAGCCAGAAAAAGAATACAACCCAAAGACCCGAG
>CM018914.1:20665751-20668251 GCA_009663005.1 Actinidia chinensis | reverse complement strand
AAACATAACTATGGAACATAAATGTGTTGTCTTGAATTTTTACCTGCTTTATTATCTATTATGTTGTTTTGACTATTTAGTGGTGATTTGATATCCACATTCTTTAATCAAGGTACTTAAAGGATTTATGATAATGTGGAATGAATTTTGAAGTTTAGTAAAATGTTAAGCATAATTAATTAGGCTAATCATAGTTAATTAAGTCCAAGCATGACTAACTTAGGATAATAGCAATTAATGGCCAAACCTTGATTAATTAGTACTAAGGTTGATAAATTAGCACTAACCTTGATTGATTAGCACTAATTACATAATTAGTTAATTGGTTGAAGCACACCTCACTCTAAGGTTGAAACACCTCCTACTTGCTTTAGAATTAGCAGTATATTTGTTTTCCATGTGTTACAGTTTGAGAGTCAAGCAAGGAGCTCTCACACTCAAATCTGATCCCTCGTGTAAATTGGAGTGATCTCTTGAGACTTGAACATGTTTAAGAGACCTATTGAGTTTTGAATGGAAAAATAATAACTAAATCTAAATTAACTTCCCAACCAGCTTAAACTCTTTTAGTCATATCTCCCTCGTTATTTGGAATTTTTGAGAGAGACCACAACCATTAGAAACTAGACTTCTTGCACTTCAATTTGGACATGAATTGTGCCTAAATCGGAGTACAAATGAGGGAGATATGGGCGTTTAAAGTTGACACACTTCGTCCCAATTGCTGGAAGTTTTGGAATTAGCCTACTTTGGGTAGATTTATCCTAATGTCTTATGCTTGACTTGTATATCAATATGTGTTGTGTGTTATGCTTGTGTAGGGTAATTAAATTGTTGGACAAAGTGTTTTGCGAAACCTATGGTGAGTTGTGTTAAATTTTGAATATGTTCTTTTTCAAACTGCTTTAAGTGAATTTTATGTTACGTCTCTTTTTGTTGTATTTTGAAAAGCTTATAATTCATAAATATTTATATGTTTCAAATTTCATGTTTAAGACCTATTAGTGCCATCCTCGGTTAGTCCCAGCTACTAAGGATAATAAGCTTGCTATAGCAGCATAATTGAGACGTATCACACTTGCCATTACATGGCTTATGCATTTCGGTGACATTAGTCAACTCGTTTATCCCTTTGCTTTCCATTGAATGCGCATAATATATGGATTTGAAAATTGACATTCTCTTATATGTCATATGAATTAGTTTTTTTTAAAGCTCTTTATTTCGTAAATGTATATGATTTGAAGCAACTTTTGAAATGTACAAGTTATGGCAACCATGAACAATTTGAACCCTTTATATAACATTATACACTAAGCCTATAACTTATGCTTCCATTCTTAAATATTTTTTAGGAGATAATGCCTAAAGTATAGATTCACCATTGTGCATATGCATATATGTAGTATAAAGGACTAGTGTGGTATTGTTATGTGTTGAAGGAGCTTTTGGCTGTTTTTAAACATGATACAAAAATAGTGTTTTCTTTTGGAAGGCAGCAGTAATCACGGCCAATGTAGGCTTCACCACGCAACAACGACAAGCCGTAGCTTGCAGTAGCCTACGAGCATGGCAAGGCACGGCTGCAACAGCCCATGGGCGCATGGCTGCAGGGGCAGCAGTTGGCTGTAAGAGCTACAACGGTTGTAGGGACAACATTCAGTGCTACAGAATCCAGTAACGTGCAACAATGAACAACAGCACAAGGCTGCATGCAACAGCAGGCTATAGCAACAAGGTTGCAGCATCTTATGCTTCAATCCTTGATTTTCTCGTGATCATAAGTTATATTGAACCTCATTCTCTTGATCGATGTTGTACGATTATATGGTTTAAGATTTGAAATAGAAAAAAAATAAAAATCAAGCTTCTGCTGCGGGGATGCAATCCCTTCAATTGGTATTAGAACCACGCCATATTAACCCATCAACGTTAATGATAAAAAGAATTTTTATTCTCATGCTATTCATGGATCATCAGTTAAACAAGAATTGTTATGCATGTATGTTGATTGTATGAAGTTATATTAGCGGTAGTTGAGATCCAATAATTTATTATACATAAAACCGACGGTCATTTCGAATTTGTTTTTTTGAAAATCTTACAAAAGGATTTTGATATATATTCTAGGTCAATAATAATTTAATTTAATTTTTTTCTAATATACAAGATTTTTGTGTAATCGTATATTAGCATGCCTATTATTCATGATTGATGAATATGATAATGTGTACTCTATCTCTCATGATTGGCCATTAGGAGCATGTAAAGGGCAATGGACATGAATTTCCCGTAAAAGGGAAAGCCATTGATTTTTCTAATCTTTATTATTTTAGATCTAGATGTACGCCCACACATGTGGGTATATGTTTTATAGTAATATTTATATTCCTTGAAGCCGGAAGAATTCAAGATCTAATGAAGAATCGATGGATGTTTGATGCGAACCTCAAACGACATGCTTTGAGATCCAACAAACACTATTAGAATACTTGCCCAA
>CM018914.1:20640751-20648251 GCA_009663005.1 Actinidia chinensis | reverse complement strand
GCGCTATGAGCTAGATGAGCCAAGATCAAACTGTTTCTTTCTCACTGGTATGAACTTGGAGGAACAGGATAGAACCGAGCTCATTCAACTCAACTGAACATAACGCTCGACGCCCGACCAGTGAAGTAGAGAGGAAGGAGATCAGTAGCTGAGCATGTAGACGCGGTGATTGAAGAAGTAGAGAAGCTCAAAGAGGCAAAGGTGATAACAGAGATCCTTTACCTGAGCTGGTTATCCAATGCGAACATGGTAAAGAAGAAGACCGAAAAGTGCAAAGTATATGTGGATTTCACAAGTCTCGACCGAGCTTGTCCTAAAGACTGCTTTCCCTTGCCGAAGATTGACCAGCTAGTAGACTCTACCTCAAGGCACGCAAAGATGAGCTTCTTGGACACATACCAAGGTTACCACCAGATTGCCATGCACGAGCCCGACCAGGAGAAGACTACGTTCATCACGCCCCAAAGCATATATTGCTACAAGGTCATGCCATTCAGTCTGAAAAATGTTGGGGTCACATACCAATGGATGATCACAAAAATGTTCAGGCCAATCCTAGGAAAGACTATGGACGCTTACATTGATGATATGGTGGTCTAAAGTAGAGAAGAAGCAGACCACATTAGAGACTTGACCGAAGTATTTGTGGTACTCAAAAGACCCAAACTATGGCTAAATGCAGCAAAATGTGCCTTTGGGGTGAGTTCGGGGAAGTTTTGGGGACACTTGGTGACGAGACAGGGGATCGAAGCGAACCCGAAACAAATCACGGTGATTAACGACCTCGTCAGCCCAAGGACAACAAAGGAGGTGCAAAAACTAACTGGGATGGTAGTGACATTGAATAGATTCATAAGGATAGGTCTTGGCTGACTTCATGGCAGAGTTTTTTCCCTGAGCTGTGAGTAAAAAGGAAGGTTGCCTTGCATCTACACACAAAAGGGAGGAGAGCCCGAAAGTAGTGTCGTCTGAATCTCAACCAAAACTTGGGGGTCCCGAGGTTGTACGAGAACCACCCCAAGTCACAAAGACAACGACTGTCGGCGAAGGGACTGGGTCCAGAGGTTATAGTACCACCTCAGATCAATCTGACCTTGTCCTGGAAAATATTCGTAGACGGAGCTAGAAATAGTCAAGGGCCAGGAGCCGGAATAGTTTTGAAAAGCCCAGAGGGGGCGATCTTTGAATAATGCCTCAAACTGAACTTCCCTGCGACAAACAACGAAGCCGAGTACGAGGCCTTCATTGGGGGACTTCGGTCCACCAGCAAGTTGAAGATCCCTGAACTTCACATTTTTAGTGACTCTAAATTGGTTGTCAACCAAGTTGTAGCTCACGGGGTCAAGATGGCTAGATACTTGGCGGTGACAAAAAACTTCCTCACCAAATTCAAAGCTGTGAAGATCGAACAAGTGGGGAGGGACCAAAACTTGCATGTAGATGCTTTGACAGGCCTAGCGTCAATCTTTGAAGGAGAAGTGGGCCAGACCATTGCAATCGAGCTACTTTCAGTTCCTAGTCTCGAAGCTTCACGAGAATCCATCTTCGTCAATATAGAACTGGGCCCAAGCTGGATGGACCTGATCGTGAATTTCATATGACACAATAGATTGCCAGAAGACAAAAGAGAAGCACATAAAGTCCGGGTGAAGGCAGCACGATTTTGGATTTCCCCTCAGGGGACTTATACAAGAGGTCATACCTAGGTTCTTATTTGTTGTGCGTTCACCCAAGTTTGGTAGAAGATGTGCAGTTTTAGATTCACGAGGGCATGTGCAGATTACACTCTAGAGGAAGATCGCTAGCTCACCGAGCTCTCACACAGGGATATTGGTGGCCTTACATGCAAAAAGATGCCTAGGTATACGTTCGTAAGTGCGCCAAGTGCCATTTTTTTCCCCCTCTAATCCACCAGCCAGTGAGAGACCTAACTCCTCTCACTAGTCCATGGCCCTTTACGCAGTGGGGAATGGACATCGTGGGAGTCTTGCCCTAAGCTCTAGAAAATAGGAGATTTTTGCTAGCGGCAACAGACTACTTTACAAAGTGGGTGAAAGTCGAACCGTTGCCTCAAATTAGAGAGATGGATGTCATCAGATTTATCCAAAGAAACATTATTTCAAGGTTTGGCATTCCTAGAGCATTCATATCAGATAATGGGACCCGGTTCGTTGGAGCAAAGTCAAAGACCTATCGGGACGACTGAAGATTGAGTTTTATAATTCGACGCCAAGTTATCCACAGTGCAATGGGTAGGCAGAAGACACCAACAAGACAATCATGAGCGGAATCAAAAAGAGGCTAAAGAAAGCCAAGGGAAAGTAGGTCGAGGAGCTGCCAAACATTTTGTGGGCCTATCGGACCACGCCGCGGAAAGCAACAAACGAAACGCCCTATGCTCTGGCTTTCAATTTCGAAGTTGTAATCCCGCTGGAGGTCAATTTACCCATAATACGAATTGAGGCATACGATGCGAATCACAATGAGGAAGTTCTAGCTCGAGACCTAGACCTTGCCGATGAAAGGCGAAAGAATGCACTCATATTGTGGGGTTGTGAGTTTGTAAAGAGAGAAAAGAAAATCAAAGATAGACACCCACGGCAGTCCTACGGCTGCATGAGAAGCTTCAACCCGTCGTCCTATTGGTTGGTGATGCCCTAACTGCAATCACAGTGACGTGAGCTCGGCCACCAGAGCTATTTCTGAAAAACGGCTCTCTGACGGTCAAGTTAGACCTCCAAAATTTTAGAGAGAGAGAGTATTTTTCTTTTGTTGGATTGCCCATACATCAATGAGAACCACAAAGTTCCCTTTCGTGTTCTAACCCAGCTCGCGGCTTGACGTGCCAGCTATCCCATCACCCGACAGGCTATTGCTCGGCCTATCTCGATATGCACCAACCGTTGTGTTAGTGAATAGGCTGCTGACCCCACCATACCTTACGGTATGGCTGGTGGCTAATGATTAACTGGCGGTATCTAAATCGACAGCATAAGGGCTGATAAAAGGCGTTCTGTCATGCAAGTCACCTTTTGCCCCCGGACATCCCTTGGAAATCACGTCGTCTGTCATCCTTTGTCTAAGTTTCTAACACGGTTATTATTTCGAGCTTGCTGACCAGCGGCACCTAGGATATAACGAAGGCTTTGGCTTGGACGGTACCTTTATTTGCGACTACACCAAGCTCCAGGGCAGAAGGTCTCCGAACTCATAGTTCTCGACAGCTCGGCGGAGACCACTACCCTAGCAAGGCCAACGTTCCATCAAATGTGAACTAAACTCTGTTGCAGGGTCACCGAGCTTGCTCACTAGCGACAGCCCATCTGAGGTCCTTGCCCTAGTAATGCCTAGCGACGTAATCGTGTATTTTGTCCCCTTACAATTGTCCCTCAGTTCGCTTAAGCTGGGTTGATGCTCGCTGAGGTCATGCGAACTGGACATGTTTGCCCCTTGGGGGTCGCTTGGTAGCCAAGTTAGTGCTTGCTAGCTGTCTTTCCTTTGTTTGGCTCTATCACTCTGTCATAAATGATAGTGGCCAGGTGTCAAAATGTGACCGGGCTATGGGCACACTCCGGTCTATTCATTGAAATCCTCCGTCTACTCCACTTGGTTCCTTGTTGAGAATGCGTTGCTGAGTGGTTTGCCGCGTGTACTATGGGTCCCATTCGGGCAGTTACTTGTGCATGACTCTACGAGCCCACTGAGACACGTTCTGGCAAATTTCTCGCCTCTTCGCCTTCCTTATTTGGTGGCCGCACCCCCTTCTTTTCATTGCCATGTTTCGAACATTTGGAAGCGTCTTTAGAAGGAGAAGGTTATCCCCCTATTCTACTGCATCCGTCCGACAACCTCCCTGACCATCATTTCGGCTTTCGTCGATTGTTTCCTAAACTCAGCCCCCAGTGAGTCTACAATCTTCATTTATTTATTGCATTCCATATTTCTCATCGACATTGGTTTCATCTACATCTCCATACTCGAGGTTTGTTGTTGTTGTTGTTCTTGTTGTTATTTGTGTGTTTCTAGTACAAAGGAATCAATTCTTATTTTGGGGTGTTTTGCGTCTATGCGAATTGGCTCCGGCTTGACCCGTTTCCCCCGATGGAATGGGTCTGGGCTATTTTGTAGTATCTGTGGTCTAAGGGTTTTGTCCTTCAGGCCCTTCTATTGTCGAGGTGGGTACGAGGCAATAAGAGGGTCTAGTAGTTCCTCTTAGCGACACGTATCCTTGCTTGAGTAGAGTCCAGTACTCCGAATGAGCTTGTCTACATTTGCTCTCATAGCTCGTCACAACTAGCTAGCTGAGTTCGTTCTAACCGACTTGTTTTTGCTCCCAGAACATGGAATTAAACCAAGCTCAGTTGCTGGTCTGCGACGACAGGGCTCTAGAGAAATTTAAAGCTGCTCATGGTATCCCTGTCGATGTTACGATAGAGCATCCCAGGCCCAATGATATTCCCCACATAGCAGCAGAGAGGCCGAACCACATACCGGTTCGCACTTGGCTAATCCACTAGGCCGGCCTCTAATTTCCAATCAGCCTGATGCTAAAAGAAGTGATGGCGTGCTACCGTCTCACCTTTATACAGGTGTCAGTGAACTTCATTCGTACCGTGCTTGCGATGGACACGTTAATGAATATCTTAGACAAACCTTTCAGTCTAATCTATTTCAGATATACACGGTGGTTCGGCCAAAGGAGCCGGGCAACCCTTTTTATAGTGGCAATCATTATCTGTGTTTGAGGGATCATAGATAGCCGCAGACGAGATTGGTCACCAGTAGCCCGAACAGGATTTGTTTCTGGATGAATTTGTTTGAGTTTCGGGCTCTTAGGAATCCCGACCTGTGGATGATGGCCTTTGGTCGTTCCCTAAGCACAATGGAAGTCTACCCAACAGTGAATGTTTCCATAGCTCGTGTTCTTCATATTTTGTAATTTCACCCTACATTTGTACTGATATTTGCTCTTATTGCTATGTAGGGTTCAACGATAAGTTCAATTCCATTTCGATGCTTGTAAGGAGGCTATTCATGTGACCAACAACAGGCAAGAGTCTAGAGACATAAAGGCACTCCTTGAGTACAAACCGTATTACTGGCACAGAATCCCGTGCAGGACTGCAGATTTCATAAGGGCCAGTTTGCCTCCATTGTGAATAGAGGGCCGAGCTCCACAATGTGAGGCCTTCAGTCCTAAGGTATCCGGATGCGAGGAAGGTTACGCCGCGAGCTTATCGAGCCGTAGTTCTCCAGATCACATCGATGACGAAAAGGACGAAAAAGCTTCCGGTCAACTTATTTTGAATAAGAGGCGGAGTCGAGTGGTCACCATGCCCGATCTCGAGGGTACGTCCTTTCCCATTCCTATTTTAAACTCGGATAGCGAGGATGATCTAGTTCATGCTCTACGTCTGTCTGTTCGTAGGACCAAAGTTGCCGAGACAAGCTTAAGTGAGGTCGACGTAATAAGATTCAGAAATCTTAAGAGGGTTGCGTCGGCCGCTATCCCCCCCACCGAAGCTGTTCTCCCTGCCCTTTGGGCCCCCCACCAACCATTGGGTCATCGGTAGAGGAGGCTGTGGCAGTAATGGGGTTGACCAAGGCTTTTCGGGGACCTCTGCGCAAAGGAAGCGCAAAGGAAAAAAGCCCTCGGTGGGTATTCCCAAAAGGCCTCGGAGGGAGAAAAGCTTGTCTGGCACTGCCGAGCTTTGGAAACCTGACTTTTATGCTTGTGAGCTCAGCAGACAGGTGACAGATGCTGACTCTACTAAAGATCTTGGCACCAGTTTAACTCTCGCGGGCAGTTATATTGTCGAGTGACTTTGCTGCTCTTGCCGAGGAGTCCTGGGATTTGATGAGGAACTTGCTGGTGATGCAGCACATTTAGGTCAACATTTTGACTTTCGTATTACTTGATTCATATGTCAAATACTTAGTTCTTTTGTGTGTTTCTAATTTGTAGAGCCTTCAAAGGGCAATGGCAACCTCGGACCGAATGGTAGAGTATTCGGTTGAGCTAAAGCGGGCCAAAAAGAAGATGGAGGCCAATAAAAACAAGGCAAAACTTGTGCTATCTGAGGTCAACCAGCTGAAGGCAGACTTGGTTTTCGCAGAGTAGGCCCGGGATGCCAGCTACGCGTCCACAGTCCAGGCTCAAGGAAAGGAGGCTGTTACGGAGGCTGCTCTCGCCGAGCTTCAGTTGGCGGCATGTGGCACTATGTACAAGTGGGTTTTCACCCAAGGGGCCAATCGGGTAGGGGACAACTACAGCAGGTAGGTTGCCAAGGTGCGCTCTAAGTCTTTTTTGGAAGGTTGGCTGTCTTGCTTGAAAGAACTCGGCATGCTTGAGGACAACCCAGCGTGGGTCCGGGCTACCCCTGCTCCCAAATTCCCTGAGTCTCCCGCGCCTTATTCTCCACTAATTTTGCTCGGCTTTAATAAGGAGGAGTTTCTGAATAGGCAGGAGGAAGATGAGGTTGTTCTTGAGCTTGTCCCTAACCTCGCTGCGGCCTCGGACATCGAAGCTACCGATCCTGCGGAGGAGGTCAAAAGAATGGTTATTGAAGCGCCTAGCGAATGGTCTGACGAGGAGACTGGAGCTGCTAATGGTGGAGATGCAGACTAGAACTCCCCTCCTTGAGCTTTAACATGCTTTTTGTTTTTCAAGGGACTATTTGATTCCTGCTTGGGCTTATAAAGACTTACTTTCACTCGGCTAGTCCATCCACAATTTCTGGCCAGGCACACTGAGGAGATTTCTTGGGGTTCAGTTCGGTACTCGCTTAGAGCTCGGCTAACTCCCTATCCCGTCTCTGGTAAAGTGTCCCCTAACTAAACATGTGGGATCGGTTCAGAGCTTACGTCAAGCTCGGCTAATCCATCTGCGAATTTTAGCGAAGCTCATAGAGAAAATCTCTTAGGGTTGAGTTCGTTCTTGCTTAGAGCTCGGTTAATCCGTCCGCGATTTTTTGATAGGCACAAAAAGGAAATATCTTGGGGTTCACTTCGGTGCTCGCTTAGAGCTCAGCTAACTCCCCATCCCTTCTCTAGCAATGTGTCCTCTAACAAAACTTGTGGGATCGGCTCGGAGCTAATGTCAAGCTTGGCTAATCCGTCAGCGATTTTTGGCCAGGCACATAGAGGAAATATCTTGGGGCTGAGTTTGATTCTCGCTTAGAGCTTAGCTAACTCCCCATTTCGTCTCTTGCAAAGTGTCCTCTGACCAAACGTGTGGGATCGGTTCAAAGCTCACATCAAGCTCGGCTAATTCGTTCGCGATTTTTGGCCAGGCTCACAGAGGAGATTTATTGGGGTTGAGTTCAGTTCTCACTTAGAGCTCGGCTAACTCCCTATCCCATCTCTAGAAAAGTGTGCCCTGACCAAATGTGTGGGATCAGTTCAGAGCTCATGTTGAGCTCGGCTAATCTGTCTGCAATTTTTGGCCAGGCACATAGTGGAAATCTCTTGGGGTTGAGTTTGGTTCTCACTTGGAGCTCG
>CM018914.1:20628251-20635751 GCA_009663005.1 Actinidia chinensis | reverse complement strand
TAACAAAACGTCCCCAAACCAAATGTTTGGGATCGGCTCGAAGCTCACGTCGAGCTCAGCTAATCTGTCCTGGATTTTTGGCCAGGCACATAGAGGAAATATCTTGGGGCTGAGTTCGATGCTCGCTTAGAGTTTGGCTAACTCCCCGTCCCATCTCTGGCAAGGTGTCCCCTGACTGAGCATGTGGGATAGGTCCGAAACTCATGTCGAGCTCGACCAATCTGTCCACGAATTTTAGCAAGCACACATAGGAAATATCTTGGGGTTGAGTTCGGTGCTCGCTTAGAGTTCGGCTAACTCCCCTTCCTGTCTCTGGCCAAACGTGTGGGATCAATTTGGAGCTCACATCGAGATCGACTAATCCGTCCATAATTTTTTTCCAGGCACATAGAGGAAATATTTTGGGGTTGAGTTCGGTATTAACTTAGAACTCAGCTAACTCCCCATCCTATATCTAGCAAAATGTTCCCTAACCATATGTTTGGGATAGACTCAGAGCTCACGTCGAGCTCGGCTAATCTGTTCGCGATTTTTGGCCAAGCGTACAGAGAAAATATCTTGGGGCTGAGTTCGATGTTTGCTTAGAACTTGGTTAACTCCCTGTCCCATCTCTGGGAAAGTGTCCCCTGACTAAACGTGTGGGATCGATTCGGAGTTCAAATCGAGCTCGACTAATCCATCCACGATTTTTTGCCAGGCACATAGAAGAAATATCTTGGGGTTGAGTTCGGTGCCTACTTAGAGCGCAGCTAACTCCTCATCCCGTGCCTAGCAAAATGTCCCCTAACCAAACGTGTGGGATAGGTTTGGAGCTCATGTCGAGCTCGACTAATCCATTTACGATTTTTTGCCAGGCACACAGAGGAAATATCTTGGGGTTGAGTTCGGTGCTCGCTTAGAGCTCGGCTAACTCCCCTTCCCGTCGCTAGCAAAGTGTCTCCTGACCAAATGTGTGGGATCAATTCGGAGCCCACATCGAGCTCGACTAATCCATCCACGATTTTTTCTAGGCACATAGAAGAAATATCTTGGGGTTGAGTTCGGTGCTCACTTAGAGCGCAGCTAACTCCCTATCCCGTCTCTAGCAAAATGTCCCCTAACCAAACCTGTGGGATAGGTTCAGAGCTCACATTGAGCTCGACTAATCCATTTACAATTTTTTTTCTAGGCTCACAAAGGAAATATCCTGGGGTTATGTTCGGTGCTCGCTTAGAGCTCGGCTAACTCCCTTTCCCGTCTCTAGCAAAGTGTCCCTAGACTAAACTTGTGGAATCGATTCGGAGTTCACATCGAGCTCGACTAATCCATCCACGATTTTTTTCCAGGCACATAGAAGAAATATCTTGGGGTTGAGTTTGGTGCTCACTTAGAGCGCAGCTAACTCCTCATCCCGTCTCTAGCAAAATGTCCACTAATCAAACGTGTGGGATCAATTCGGAGCTCATGTCGAGATTGACTAATCTGTCTACGATTTTTTGCCAGGCACATAGAGGAAATATCTTGTGGTTGAGTTCGGTGCTAACTTAAAGCTCAGCTAACTCCACTTCCAATCTCTAGCAAAATGTCCCCTAACCAAACGTTTGGGATCGATTTGGAGCTCACATCAAGCTGGACTAATCCATCCACGATTTTTTCCCAGGCACATAGAAGAAATATCTTGGGGTTGAGTTCAGTGCTCGCTTAAAGGTCGGCTAACTCCCCTTCCCGTCTCTAGCAAAGTGTCTCCTGACCAAATGTGTGGGATTGATTCGGAGCTCAAATCGAGCTCAACTAATCCGTCCACGATTTTTTGCCAGGCACATTGAGGAAATATCTTAGGGTTGAGTTCGGTGCTCCCTTAAAGCTCAACTAACTCCCCATCCCATCTTTGGCAAAATGTCCCCTAACCAAACGTTTGGGATCGGCTCAGAGCTCACGTCGGGCTCGGCTAATCTGTTCGGAATTTTTGGCCAGGCACACAGAGGAAATATCTTGGGGCTGAGTTTGATGCTCGCTAAGAGTTTGGCTAACTCCCCGTCCTATCTCTAGCAAAGCATCCCCTGACCAAACGTGTGGGAGAGGTTCAGAGCTTACATCGAGACCGACTAATCTGTCCACGATTTTTAGATAGGCACACAGAGGAAATATCTTGGGGTTGAGTTTAGTTCTCCCTTAGAGTTCGACTAACTCCACATCCCGTCTCTAGCAAAGTGTCCCCTGACCAAACCTATGGGATAGGTTCAGAGCTCACGTCAAGCTCAGCCAATCCATTCGCAATTTTTGGCCAAGCAAATAGAGGAAATCTCTTGGGGTTGAGTTCGGTTCTCGCTTAGAGCTTGACTAGCTCCCCTTCTCGTCTCTGGCAAAGTGTCCCCTGACCAAACATGTGGGATCGGTTCAGAGCTCACGTCGAGCTCGACTAATTCGTCCACAATTTTTTGCCAGGCACATAGAGAAAATGACTTGGGGTTGAGTTCGGTGCTCGCTTATAGCTTGGCTAACTCCCCATCCTATCTCTAGTGAAGTGTCCCTTAACCAAACGTGTGGGATCGGTTTGGAGCTCACGTCGAGCTAGGCTAATCCGTCCGTGATTTTTGGCAAGGCACACAGAGGAGATTTCTGTGGGTTGAGTTCGGTGCTCGTTTAGAGCTCGGCTAACTCCCCATCCCGTCTATGGCAAAGTTGCTCTGACCAAATGCATGGGATCGGTTTGGAGCTCATGTCAAGCTCGGCTAATCCGTCCGCAATTTTTGGCCAGGCACAAAGAGGAAATCTCTTAAAGGGTGGCTAGCTCCCTATCTCATCTGTGGCAAAGTGTCCCCTGGCCACATACGTTGGATCGATTTGTAGCTTAAGTTGAGCTCAGCTAATATGTCCACAATTTTTGGCCAGGCACACAGAGGAAATAACTTAGGGCTGAGTTCGGTCCTCGCTTAGAGCTTGGCGAACTCCCTATCTCGTCTTTACCAAAGTGTCCCCTGACCAAACGTGTGGGATCGGTTCGGTGCTCACGTCGAGCTCGGCTAATCCATTTGTGATTTTTGGCTAGGCACACAGAGGAGATTTCTTGGGACTGATTCGGTGCTCGTGTAGAGCTCGGTTAACTCCCCATCCCGTCTCTAGAAAAGTGTCCCCTGACCAAACGTGTGGGATCGGCTTGGAGCTCACGTTGAACTCAGTTAATCTGTATGCAATTTTTGGCCAGGCACACAAAGGAAATATCTTAGGGTTGAGTTCGGTGCTCGCTTAGAGCTTGGCAAACTCACCATCCCATCTCTGGTAAAGTGTCCCATAACCAAACTTGTGGGATCGGTTTGGAGCTCGCGTCAAACTCGGATATTCCATCAATGATTTTGGGCTAGGCACATAAAAGACATATCTTGTGGTTGTGTTTGAAGCAAGCTAAGAGCTCAGTTAACTCCCTATCCTGTCAGTGGTAAAATGTCCCCTGACCAAATGTGTAGGATCGGATTGGAGCTCACGTCGTGCTCGGCTAATCCATTTGCGATTTTTTGCCAAGCACACAGAGAAAATATCTTGGGGTTGAATTCGGTGCTCGCTTAGAGCTCAACTAACTCCACATTCCGTCTCTAGCAAAGGGTCCCCTAACCAAACATGTAGGATCGGCTCGGAGCTCTCACCGAGCTCGGCTAATCCGTCCGCGATTTTTGGTTAGACATAAAAGAGGAAATCTATTGGGGTTGAGTTTGGTTCTCGCTTAGAGCTCGGCAAATTCCCCTTCCCGTCTCAGGAAAAGTGTCCCCTAACCAAACGTGTGGGATAGGTTTTGGAGCTAACGTCTTGCTCGACTAATCCGTCCACGATTTTTTTCCAGGAACACAGAGGAAATACCTTGGGGTTGAGTTCCGTGCTCGCTTAGAGTTCATCTAACTCCCTATCCCGTCTCTAACAAAGTGTCACCTAATCAAACGTGTGGGATCGGGTCGGAGCTCACGTCGAGCTCGGCTATTCCGTCCATGATTTTTGGCCAGGCACACAGAGGAAATATCTTAGGGCTGAGTTTGATGCTCGCTTAGAGCTTGGCTAACTCCCCGTCCCGTCTCTGGCAAAGTGTCCCCTAACCAAACGTATGGGATGGTTCATTGCTCACGTCGAGCTCGACTAATCCGTCCACGATTTTTTGCTAGGCACACAGAGGAAATATCTTGGGTTGAGTTCGGTGCTCGCTTAGAGCTCAGCTAACTCCCCATTTCATCTCTAGTAAAGTGTCCCCTAACCAAACATGTGAGCTCGGCTAACTCCCCATCCCATCTCTTGTAAAGTTTCCTTCGACCAAATGTGTGGAATTGGTACGGAGCTCACGTCGGATTAGCCGAGCAATTTTTGGCCAAGCACAAAAACAAAATATCTTGGGACTGAGTTCAATGCTCGCTTAGAGCTTGGCTAACTCCCCGTCCTGTCTTTGGAAAAGTATCCCCTTACCAAATGTGTGCGATCAACTCGAACCTCACGTCGAGCTCGACTAATCCGTCCACATTTTTTTCCCAGGCACACAGAGGAAATATCTTGGGGTTGAGTTCGGTGCTCACTTAGAGCTTAGCTAACTCCCCATCCTGGCTCTGGCAAAATGTCCCCTAACCAAACGTGTGGGATAGGTTCAGAGCTCATATCAAGCTCGACTAATCCATTTACAATTTTTTTCCAGGCTTACAGAGGAAATATCCTGGGGTTAAGTTCGGTACAAGCTTAGAACTCGACTAACTCCCCTTTCCGTATCTAGCAAAGTGTCCCCTGACAGAACATGTGGGATCGATTCGGAGCTCACATCGAGCTCGACTAATTTGTCTACGATTTTCTGCCAAGCACATAGAGGAAATATCTTGGGGTTGAGTTCAGTGCTCACTTAGAGCGCAGCTAATTCCCTATCCCGTCTCTAGCAAAATGTCTCCTAACCAAACGTGTGGGATCGATTCAGAGCTCATGTCGAGATCGACTAATCTGTCTACGATTTTTTTCCAAGCACATAGAGGAAATATCTTGTGGTTGAGTTCGGTGCTAACTTAAAGCTCAGCTAACTCCCCATCACATCTCTAGCAAAATGTCCCCTAACCAAATGTTTGGGATCGATTCGGAGCTCACATCGAGCTAGACTAATCCATCCACGATTTTTTGCAAGGCACATAGAAGAAATATCTTAGGGTTGAGTTCAGTGCTCGCTTAAAGCTCGGCTAACTCCCCTTCTCGTCTCTGGCAAAGTGTCCCCTGACCAAATGTGTGGGATCGATTCGGAGCTCACATCGAGCTCGACTAATCCGTCCACGATTTTTTGCCAGGCACATAGAGGAAATATCTTGGGGTTGAGTTCGGTGCTCCCTTAGAGCTCAGCTAACTCCCCATCCCATCTCTGGAAAAATGTCCCCTAACCAAATGTTTGGGATCGGATCGGAGCTCACGTCGAGCTTGGCTAATATGTTCGGGATTTTTGGCCAGGCACACAGAGGAAATATCTTGGGGCTGAGTTCGATGCTCGCTAAGAGTTTGGCTAACTCCCCATCCTATCTCTGGTAAAGCGTCCCCTGACCAAACGTGTGGGAGAGGTTCGGAGCTTACATCGAGACCGACTAATCCGTCCACGATTTTTTGATAGGCACACAAAGGAAATATCTTAGGGTTGAGTTCAGCGCTCCCTTAGAGCTCGGCTAACTACCCTTCCCGTCTTTAGCAAAGTGTCCCCTGACCAAACGTGTGGGATTGATTCGGAGCTCACGTCGTGATCGACTAATCCGTCCACAATTTTTGGCCAGGCACATAGAGGAAATATCTTGGAGCTGAGTTCGATGCTCACTTAGAACTCAGCTAACTCCCCATCTCATCTCTGGAAAAATGTCCCCTAACCAAACGTTTGGGTTTGGCTCGGAGCTCACGTCGAGCTCGGCTAATCTGTCTGGGATTTTTGGCCAGGCACATAGAGGAAATATCTTGGGGTTGAGTTCCATGCTCATTTAGAGCTCAGCTAACTCCCTATCCCGTCTCTAGCAAAATATCCCTTAACCAAATATTTAGGATCGGCTCGGAGCTCACGTCGAGCTCGGCTAATCTATTCGCGATTTTTTGCCAAGCACACAGAGGAAATAACTTGGGGTTGAGTTCGGTGCTCACTTAGAGCTCGACTAACTCCCCTTCCCGTCTCTAGCAAAGTGTCCCCTAACCAAACGTGTGGGATTGATTCGGTGCTCACATCGAGCTCGACTAATCCGTCCACGATTTTTTGCCAAGCACACAGAGAAAATATCTTAGGGTTGAGTTCGGTACTCACTTAGAGTTCAGCTAATTCCCCATCCCGTCTCTAGCAAAATGTCCCCTAACCAAACATTTGGGATCGGCTCAGAGCTCACGCCGAGCTCAGCTAATCTGTCTGCGATTTTTGGCCAAGCGCATAGAGGAAATATCTTGGGGCTAAGTTCGATGCTCGCTTAGATCTTGGCTAACTTCCCGTCCCATCTCTAGCAAAGTGTCCCCTGACCAAACGTGTGGGATAGGTTCAGAGCTCACGTCGAGCTCGACTAATCCGTCCCCGATTTTTTGCCAGGCACTCAGAGCAAATATCTTAGGATCGATTCGTAGCTCACTTCAAGCTCAACTAATCCGTCCATGATTTTTTGCCAGGCACTCAAAGGAAATATCTAGGGGTTTAGTTCGGTGGTCATTTAGTGCTCAGCTAACTCCCCATCCCGTCTTTGGCAAAATGTCCCCTAACCAAACGTTTGGGATCGATTCGGAGCTCACGTCGAGCTAAGTTAATCTGTCTGCGATTTTTTGCCAGGCACTCAGAGGAAATATCTGGGGTTTAGTTCGATGGTCATTTAGTGCTTAGCTAATCCCCATCCCATCTCTGACAAAATTTCCCCTAACCAAACATTTGGGATCAGCTCGGAGCTCACATCGAACTCGGCTAATCTGTCCAGGATTTTTGGCCAAGCACACAGAGGGAATATCTTAGGGCTAAGTTCGATGCTCACTTAGAGTTTGGCTAACTCCCCATCCCATCTCTGGCAAAGTGTTCCCTAACCAGACGTGTAGGATAGGTTCGGAGGTCACGTCGAGTCGACTAATCTGTCCATGATTTTTTGCCATGCACATGGAGGAATTATCTTAGGGTTGAGTTCGGTGCTCGCTTAGAGCTCGGCGAACTCCCCTTCCCATCTCTTGCAGAGTGTCCATTGACCAAACGTGTGGGATCGATTAGGAGCTCACGTCGAGATCGACTAATCTGGCCACGATTTTTTGCTGGGCACACAAAGGAAATATCTTAGGATTGAGTTTGGTGCTCACTTAGAGCTCAATTAACTTCCCATACCGTCTATGGCAAAATATCCCCTAACCAAATGTTTGGGATCGGCCCGGAGCTCACATCGACCTTGGTTAATCTGTCCGCGATTTTTGGCCAGGCACACTGAGGAAATATCTTGGGGCTGAGTTCTATGCTCGCTTAGAGCTTGGCAAACTCCCCGTCCCATATCTAGCAAAGTGTCCCAAGGCCAAACGTGTGTCATAGGTTCA
>CM018914.1:20610751-20613251 GCA_009663005.1 Actinidia chinensis | reverse complement strand
CATGTTTTTTTATTGACATAGTTTTCTATATATACTAATTATTTTCCAAGAAGACATGATATGTTTAACTACATTTCTAACTACTGATACCGAATTATCATATTGTCTTAAGCCATCTTTAACCATCAAATTTAACATATGAGCACAACAAGGAATGTGAAATATGAAACCATTAACAGGTAAAGTTAAAGTTTATTTAAGATGAGAAATAGTTTCATCATATAATAACGAGTATTATCTAAAGTAATTGAAATTAATTTATTTTGTATACCCCACTCATATATGCATTTCCTTATTGTTACACCAAGTGAATGACCGGAATATTAATATTCTATAAGCTGAAAAGAAATATTTCTTTTATATAATTTTCAATTGTTATCAATATAATGTATTGTTTATGCATTGATATTCTAAATGTTGTCTAGAAGGCTACAAATCAGAAGTTAAACTAATTTTTCCTCTTAAATTTTGAAAAATATCCTTTATTTCTAATTTTATATCCTCAAATCATATCAAAATATATGTTTTTTTATTGTATTTCTAGAAAAACTTCTATGTCGTAGTTCAAATGTAATTTGAACAAATTCAGTAAAATCTTGACATTTAGTCATGCTAAAATGTTATTCTTTTTTAATAACACAATCAAAAAACATATTCTGTGCACGCATGAGATCATATGAAAACTTAACTAAATTACTAGTGGCCTCCCTACCTAATTGCATTTGATTTCTAATATCCAGTTGTTGTTGATCTCTATCTAACATATTTATCATAATGCATCTTCAGATGAGTAGTACCAGCCCTTGAAGTACCACTAAGAATCTTTTTACAAATACCATATTCTGCATTCGTTTTTACTGTTCCATCACCCTACATCATATGGTGTTTGATGATGTAGGGTCAAGGGTTGAAATGAAGGATCTGTTGCTGGTGCAGATGATGGTGCAACATGAGAAGTAGAAGATGATCCAACAATATTTACATCTTTATCTTCAATATAAAAAAAAATACTTTCAAAATGGTAATTTGATTAGAATCCATATAAAAAAAATATTATTTAACAAAAAATAACTTAAAGCAATGTAAAGTTACCAAACTTGTGAGAAATTAAATTTTGAAGAAGCTTGTAGAATTTTTAATTTGAGTACTTTTGAGAACTTTGAGATAACTTGAGAGAGAAACTCTTAAGAGTGTGAGAGTGAGAGTGAGAGTGAGATGGAGCACTTGAGAGAGACAGAGAGGGCAGTGAGTTTGTGCCTATAAGAGTAAGATAGAGGGAGAATTATTGCTCTTAGAGTGTGTATTGAAAAAGATGGAAAAGTTTGTATTTTGAGTGTGAATATTTGGCACCCATCATAGGAGTTTGTATAGTTATTTTTACTACATAATGGACAAAAAAAATGACCTTTTTTTTTACCTGTTCTATTTACCATTATTTTTTCCCCTTAATTTCTTGGATCCAAAATGATCAAATATTCAAATTTAACTGACTTGTGGGGCATGAGGCACGCCTACATTGGCTTAGGCTCCGTTTGGTAGTGCTTAAAAGCCAAACTTTTTTTAAACTTGCTACTCAAAAGGTTAAGATTTTTTGGCTTTTTTGCTTTTGTAGCTTTATTTAGTTAAAACTAAGCAAAAAAAATAAAAAATCCTACTTTGATTGACTTTTTTATTTATTTAAAGTAAAAAATTTAAAAAAAAAATTAAAAAAAATTGGTGCTAAATAGAGCCTTAGTGTTTTTCTTGTCAGTCGTGTTATAAGGATTGAAGTACATATTAGGCTATTCGGTCATTGTCTCATTGACAAGACCAGGTAGCTATACAAGCAACCCCTCTGCCTTATCTCTTTTTTTCTTGCTTAAATTGCTTTTATGAGTTTTATGGATATGGGGGTAGGTGGGTAAGGTAGGACTAGGGGTTAGTTGGGCAGGGTACAAGCAGGGTAGGGGGTTCGGGAAGACTTCCGCAACAATCACTAGGCCACAGCACAACCAATATGATTTGGGGGGCTCTGGCTTAATCGGACTTTGGGCGGGTAGGGTGGGTGGGTTTCGGGTCGCAGGCTTTTTATAGTCCTAACATATAGGTTAGAAAATAGTAGTTTATTAACTTGAAAACTTCCTTAGTGCGGTTTATTCTTCATAAAAGATAGAATAAAATTGAATATTGCATTTCCTTATGGGATGATTAAATAAAAAGTTAAAATCCGACGTCCTATCAAGAGCGCTCATCTAGCACCCTGAGCAACTCACCATGCCAGTCCGGCCACCTAAGTGGCTCAAACTTTCTGGGCTCACCCCCAATTCCTATGGACTCTGATTTGCGTGTTCTTTATAACATTAGAAAGATATATTAGTATACTTTCAATCTATTAGAATCAAAACCCATATCATTTGTAGTTTTTGATATACGAAAATTTACCCTCATTATGTCAGAATCTCGCAATGTTCATAAAATGCTCATTATGTCTTTCATCTCGAATCGAATCGAGACATATTTT
>CM018914.1:20453251-20465751 GCA_009663005.1 Actinidia chinensis | reverse complement strand
TTACATTCTTGTTCAAGTTACTTAACGCGTTTCGCATCGGGGTTCATTATTCGACTAGGGAATGAGTGTGTCACCTAGAGAGCAGCATGAGCACACCCGACAAAAGGAAGAAAGAGGAGGCTATAAAAACCAACCTTTTGCTTCCTCGAGAGTATTAGACAAGTTTGTGGGTCATTCTGCTAGGTAGGTTTTGACAATGATCCTTCTACAAGTTCACCTACAGAAACCTTATTATGACTTCTCCTTCCTCTAAATGATAAGGTTCAGTGGACTTCTTATGATGTTGCCAGCAGTGAATCGCCCACATCACCGCAATACGATTACTTCACTAGACCATTCAATTAGTAGGAGTGACGGGCGGTGTGTACAAAGGGCAGGGACGTAGTCAACACGAGCTGATGACTCATGCTTACTAGGAATTCCTTGTTGAAAACCAACAATTGCAATGATCTATCCCTATCATGGTGAAATTTCAAAGATTACTCGGGCCTGTCCGCCAAGGCTATATACTCATTGAATACATCAGTGTAGCGTGCGTGCGGCCCAGAACATCTAAGTGCATCATAGACCTATTCTTGCCTAAAACTTTTATGACCTGAATGGCCATAGTTCCTTTAAGAAGATAGCTATAGAGGGTCACCTCCATATAGCTAGTTAGCAGGCTGAGGTCTCATTTATTAACGGAATTAGCTAGACAAATCGCTCTACCAACTAAGAACGGCCATACACCACCACCCATAGAATCAAAAAAAAGCTCTTAGTGAAGTTAAGGCTAAGCCTAGTGGTAAGGGCAAGCCTTACCAAGACTTTGGTCTTGGGTTCGAGCTTTACCACTTGCCCCATGGCATGTAGTGTATTGGCAAGGCGAGCATTCGGGATGCGAGCTAACACTCGGAGGTCTCGCGTTCAATTCCTGGCTACTGTGTTGCATAACTGTGTTTACATCCTGTAGGTGTGAAGGGCTAGCTGCCACAGGAAACAAAATAGTCTAGGTTTTAGAACCTAGGATACTGTTGTTATTAAAAAAAAAGAAAAAGCTCTCAGTCAATCAAAGTCTAAAAAGAGGAGCTCTCGTTTTTGAAACTCACAGTTCTCACTTAAGTCTCAAAAAGTTTTGGTATATTGATATATTCACCCGAGTACACGTTTGAATTGATGTTGCTTCTTGGCCTCAAGAGATCCATTACTGCTATTGTGGATCTTTATAGGCCTCGAGGAGAGAGTATTCTGGGATGCCCGACTATTCAAACGTAGTTAGCATTGTTCGTTTGTGTTTGGGTTCCAAATCTTAAATCTGATTTGAGCCCAAGTCTATTCTTATACACGAATTTAAGGCTATACAAGACTCTGGTTCGTGAGTTCTAAACACAGTCCAAGTTGTTAGCTTATTGAAGATATTGCATAATTAGATTTTCAGATCTGGTTCTGAATGGGTCTCCTTGGTGAGAATCTTCGATATTCTTTAGTTCTTTTAACGTATTCTGCAATATTACTTGAAGATTTGGGTGCCTACATGACCTAGAGTCCGATTGAAAGTTTAGAGTATACACACATCAACTGCAGATTTACTTTTCCTCATTGTAAGTTGCTATACTACATTGTACATTATTTGTAGGTTCTCAGAGCTTTAGGCACTACTGATCAGGTCCATCCTAGATTCCATGACCTAGATATTATTCTTGTTCCTAAGCTTTTAAAATGGGCAAAGGGAAACATAGGAATAAGAAAAGAGGAACATGAAATACATCTAAGGAAGATATAGAATTTCTCTCTGACCTAATGTTTGCAAATGCCTTGGCTAGGACTGAGTTAATGCCAGTGGGATAGGCTATTGGTAATGTTGGAACCACAGTGGAAAAAATTAGGAAAATAGATACTACTGATGTCCCTAAACCCATTAAGGCCTAAAAATAGGAGTATGGCTCTTGTTTGTGTTATTGGTCCTAGTAAAAATAGCAATGAAGTTGTTGTAGATGATAATGCTATAATCAGGTCTGATAACAACCCTATAGATGATCTAAAGGAGGCATAAGCATCTTCATGTACTTTAGGTGAAGAAGACTCTGATAGCAGCTTTGAGGTGGGAAGGAAAACCATAGATAAGAATGGAATACCTGGGAGGAAATGAGAGAATAAGAGGCCTCTATAAACAACCAAGAAAACTTGGGCTAACCTTTTTATGGGGAACAACCAAAGGAGTGAGGTACTACCCTTCAAAAGGTTGAGGTGGGTATAGGACCAGTAAAGCTCCTTGGAGAGGATGTAGAAGCTGTGTCAGTAGGTGGGAACATAGCTTAGTGGGGTATTTTAGTGGTAGGTTCCCAAGAAAGAAAGCCCTAGATTTGATTGTTGCGAGTTGGAAGATGGAAGTTAGTATCCACCACCATTTGAGTGGCTGGATTATATTTGAATTTCTAAGGAAGATTCCAAAAGCAAAGTGATCCAGGGGGCCCATATATGATTTTTGGTAGGCCTCTATTATTAAAACCATATCCAAATACTTCTCCTTTGAAAATGAAGATTTAAGTTATTTTTCTGTCTGGATACAGTTATCCAATCTACCCCTAGCCCTATGGGGTAATAGTTCCTTAGTTAAGATCTGTTCTAGGGTGGGGAACCCTATATGTGTTGATAAATTCACAGCTAGCTGTGAAAGGGTGTCCTATACATGAGCATTAGTAGAAATAGATGTGGCAAAGGAAGCAGTTAATTGCATTGAAGTGGAGTTGCCCTCGGGTAAGATACACCAGCAGACAGTGTACTATAAAAACTTGCCCAAATTCTGTTTTAACTACAGAGTCATGGGTCATTCTGACAACACATGTAAGGTAATAGAAAAGATGAAGGAAAAATAGATAGCTGAAATAATTCCTTCAGGGAAGAATGCAGGGGTTTTTGGTCATGCATCTGGGCAAGGTAATCAAGGTGCAGGCCTATCGGTCTCGGGGATAGGAAAGATTATACAAAATGAACAACCGCTAGTACCAAGCAAAAGTTAGGAAGCCCAACAAGAATAGAAAACAAAGCTAGGTAGCAAGGTAGGAAAAACAAAGGTAGACTAGAGGAAGACCAAGTGGAGTTTGCTTCTAGTTAAAATCAAGATTTAGAACTAGTAAAGTGTGAGGAACTGAGGACTAAGGTTCAACAAAATCAGGATCAGGTTCAAGAGGAGAGTCTAGAGAATCAAGCCAACGGTACTGAGTCCACCACAGACCATAACCTAAGCTGCCCTAGAGTTGGCCAAGAGGTCGTTAACACACAGCAAAACCAGAAAGTTCAGATAATTGGGTTAGCTGCTGCCCAAAAGAAAGTTCCAAATTAGTCAGGTAGAAGAACCACAGGTATAGGCATAGTAACAGAAATCCTTGACAAACCCCAAGCCTCCAACAATGCCAAATGGGAGGAGGGGAGGAAAAGGATTGAAAGGAAAAAAGTGGAAAATAATGGGAAGTCTACTCACAGTGCGGATTTTTATGAATAAATGGGGAAGGAAACCCCTAACCAAGGTAGATAATGATTATTTCGTTATGGAACATTAGAGGCCTTAATAAGCCTTTAAAACAAAACGGGATTCTTAACCATGTTAAAAATAATAAAGTAATAATTATGGGCATCCTTGAAACAAAGATTAAGAAACAAAGGATGATAGAGATTGTTAGTAAAAAGTTCTCAAGTTGGGAAATGGATGATAACTTTCATCACTCTCCTAATGGTCAAATAATGATCATATGGAAAGGTGATAAGGTTGACTTAGAGATTAGAGATAGCAATGATCAGGTAATCCATTACCTTTTGACCTGCAAAACTACATCATCTAAGTTCTATATCAGTTTTGTCTTTGGCTTAAATAAAGTGGTGGAAAGAAGGACTCTATGGGATAGTTTGTACAGGTTTTGTACTTTTATTAATATCCCCTGGATTTTTCTAGGTGATTTTAATGTTGTACTTAAAGAGGAGGAAAAAACCTATGGCCTTCCTATTACCTAGTATGAAATTAGAGATTTACAAGATTGTTGCTATGAGATTGGCATTGAGGATGTGAGGTCCACTGGTTTATTTTGCACTCGGTCTAACAACAAAGTCTTGAGCAAATTAGATAGAGCCATGGTTAATTCCAAGTGGCTCCAGGAGGGTATACTAGCCTTGGCCAATTTTGACCTTCCGGGGAAATGTTTAGATCATTCCCCATGTGTGGTGTCCCTTTTTAATAACAATACGCATGGAGTTAGGCCTTTTAAGTTCTTCAATATGTGGTCCCAGCACTCTGACTTCCCTAAAATAGTTAGCAATGCCTGGAATTTATAGGTTAAAGGAAATGCTATGTTTAGGCTTTGTAAAAAGCTTAAGGCCCTTAAGGATCCCCTCAGGACATTAAATAGAAACCATTTTTCCCACATTTCAGTAGGGCTGAGAAAGCTAAAGAGGAGTTACTACAGGTGCAACAACTTCTTCATGATAATCCTAGGGATGAAAATTTTCAAAGTAGAGTGGTAGATATGAGAAATAAGGCCAAAAGACTGGTGGAGGCTTAGGTTAGTTTTTGTTCATAGTTAGCTAAGGCTAAGTACCTTAAAATTGCGATAAGGGTACCAAGTTTTTTCATGATCTTATCAAGTGGAATAAAGCCAGGTACCAGATAGTGTCTCTTTTAGATGCAGGTGGGAATGTTACAACATCTCCCAAGCAGGTTAGTACCGTTTTTGTGGAATACTATAAAAATTTGTTGGGAGCCAAGAAGAATTGTAGTAATTTAGATAATGAGATTTTTTCAGTTGGTAACCTAGTTAGTGAGGATCAAGCTTCTGATCTCACTCGGCCGATGTTTGATGAGGAAATTAAGGCTGGCCTTTTTGACATAGGTGATGATAAGGCCCTTAGGCCTGATGGTTATTCATCTTGCTTTTTCTAAAGGTCTTGGAATACTACAGGTGTAGATTTGTGCCCAACAATCAAAGAGTTTTATAGTTTAGGTTGTATCCTAAAGCAGTTAAACCATGCGGCAATTGTGCTAGTCCCAAAATCTTCACATGCATCTAGGGTAGGTGAATTCAGACCCATATCTTGTTGCAATGTTGTGTACAAGATAATTTCAAAGATCCTAGCATCGAGATTAAGCCCTATTTTGGAGAAGTTAATAGATTCTTCTCAGTCAGCATTTGTTCCCAAGCGGAGTTTGGTAGAAAATATATACATGGTTCAGAAATTGCTGAGGAAATATTTTTGGAAGAGAATCTCCCCTAGATGTATCATGAAAGTGGATCTTAGAAAAGCCTATGACATGGTTAATTGGGAGTTTTTGGAAGATGTACTAGTGGGGTTGACGTTTCCTAGTTTGTTTATTAAATGGATAATGCAATGTGTGGTTACCACGTCATATTCAATCTCCATTAATGATTCCCTTCATGTTTTTTCTAAAGGAGAGCAAGGGCTAAGACAAGGAGATACTTTGTCCCCTTTTCTTTTTTCCATTTGCTTGGAGGTCGTACCTATTTAAAGTTTGAGAATAGGTCAAGGGCGTTGCACCCCCGATGCCTCTAATCATTGGCTTTACCCGATAGAACTCATATACAGGCTCTAGCTATCCTGAGGGAAACTTCGAAGGGAATTAGTTACTAGACGGTTTGATTAGTCTTTCACCCCTATACCCAAGTTAGATGAACGATTTGCATGTTAGTGTCGCTGTAGGCCTCTACTAGAGTTTCCTCTAGCTTTGCCCCACTTAGGCATAGTTCACCATTTTTCGGGTCCTGACAGGCATGCTCACACTCGAACCCTTCTCATAAGATCAAGGTCGGTCGACGATGCAATCCATATGCCTTACAGATTTACTCGCCCATTGACTCTCACAAATGTCAGACTCCTTGGTCCGTGTTTCAAGACGGGTCAAATGGAGAGCCCACAAGCCAGTGCTAAGAGCGCGCAGATGCCAAAGCACGTTAAATGAGCACACTACCAGCCACGGTCTAGGCAAAGGCATCTTCCCATGTGTAACAACTACCCGAGCTTTGGCCTCTGCCCCAATCCACACTGATCCATGCCCCAAGTCGATCGACAGACCGGCTAATAGCCATTCCACATCCGACTGAAGTGCATGGTCGGCCCCCATCCGCTTTCCTTCTGGTAATTTCAAGCACTTTTTGACTCTCTTGTCAAAGTCCTTTTCATCTTTCCTTTGTAGTACTTGTTTGCTATCGGTCTCTTGCCCATATTTAGCCTTATACATAATTTACTGCCCAATTGGGACTGCATTCCTAAATAACTCGACTCATTGACAACGCCTCGTGGTTCGATAGGGTCCGAGCATGACAGGGCTCTCACCCTCTCTAGTGCCCCCTTCTAGGGGACTTAGGCCCAGTCCGCTATTGTGGACGCTTCTCTAGACTATAATTCAGACAACGAGATCGCCCAATTTTCAAGTTGAGCTATTCTTGGTTCACTCGCCGTTACTAGGGGAATCCTTGTAAGTTTCTTTTCATCCTCTTATTGATATGCTTAAACTTAGTGGGTAATCCTGCCTGACCTGGGGTCACAATCAAAGATGTGGCATCGGCACATTAGGGTCAAAAAGTAAACCATTATCAATGGGGGCAAGTACAACAGGACGCAATGGTTTGTCAACCACCACTTGTTATGACGTCCATTACCAAGGACTTCATTTTTAGGCCGACCGTTCACTAATGTGCATAGGGGACCAATATCTGCCCACCCACACTCAGCCTTTGGTAAGGCTCAAGTCAGGTGGGCGACACAATACGTGACACCCAGGAAGACATGCCCTCGACCTAATTGCTTCAGGTGTAACTTTATTCAAAAACTCGATGGTTCATAGGATTCTACAATTCACACCAAGTATCGCATTTTGCTACATTCTTTGTCTATGCGAAAACTGAGATATCCATTGCCAAGAGTATTTTTTTTCATGAGAGAGCAAGAACCACAAGCACCCAAAAATGGGGCATGGATGTTGCATTCTTGTTCAAGTTCCTTGACGCGTTTTGTGCCAGGGGTCGTTGTTCGACCAGGGAATGAGCGTGTCACCCAAAAGGCAGCATGAGCACACCTGGCAAAGGGAAGAAGAAGGAGGCTATAAAAACCAATCTTTTGCTTCCCTGAGAGTACTAGACAAGTTCGCGGGTCATTCTACTAGGCAGGTTTTGACAATGATCCTTCTGCAGGTTCACCTACGAAAACCTTGTTATGACTTTTCCTTCCTCTAAGTGATAAAATTTAGTGGACTTCTCACGACGTCATTGGCAGCGAACGCCTACGTCGATGCGATTTGAACACTTCGCCGAACCATTCAATAGGTAAGAGCAACGAGCGATGTGTACAAAGGGCAAAGACGTAGTCAACGAGAGCTAATGACTCGTGCTTACTAGGAATTCCTCATTGAAGACAAACAATTGCAATGATTTATTCCCATCATGATGAAATTTCAAAGATTCCCAGGCTTCTCGGCCAAGGCTATAAACTCGTTGAATACATTAGTGTAGTGCCTGTGCAACCTAGAATATTTAATAGCATCACATACCTGTTATTGCCTCAAACTTCCGTGGCTTGTAGGGCCATAGTCCCTCTAAGAAGCTAGTTGTGGAGGGTCACCTCCACATAGCTAGTTAGCAGGCTAAGGTATCGTTTGTTAACTAAATTAACAAGACAAATCGCTCTACCAACTAAGAATAGCCATGCACCACCACCCATAGAATTAAGAAAGAGCTCTCAGTCATCTGAAGTTTTAGAGAGAAAAGCTCTCAAGCATATTCTCCCAAGAGATTTCACTACTTTGGAATCCAACTGATTCAAGCTTATTTTTCTTGATTCGATCTTTCTTCTTGGTCTAAGAAGATCCACTCCATCTATTGTAATACCTTTTAAGCCCTTGAGTCACAATCTTGTGTACTCCTTACTGTTCATACATAATATTGTGTTGAACAGTAAGTGTGAAGTTAAGATCTAAGCTAAAATTTGAGCTCAAACCTATTTTTTAACAAAGATTTGACTTAACTACAAGCCTTTGGGTACTCAAAGTACCCTTTATGCAGTAACTCTGAACTCAAAGTTGTAAGTCGTAGATTCCAAACACCCAGATCTGCCCTCTAGTGGACTTTTCTAGAAGAATCCTCTAAAAACTAAGGTTCTCAGAATCTCCTTGTGTTCTTTGTTGAAGATTGTGACTCTTGACAAATAGCTAAAATAAACCTTGTAGGAGTACTTTACTACGCATATCTTTGTAAGTGTCTGCTTTTAGTTTTGCGTTGTTGTAGTATTTGGCTATATTGTACTAATTTTCCAGGTGCTCCAAGTTTCTGTGCTTAAGTTACAAATCAGATCTGGTACTCCTTGGAGTTAATTCTTGCTAGTCTCTGTTGCCATGAATTAGCTAGTGTTCTTGATCATTAGCTCTGAAATGGGAAAATGAAAAAATAGGAATAAGAAAGAAGAACTTGGATCTTCATCCAAGGAAGACCTACATTTCCTACCAGATCTAATTTTTGCAAATACTATGGCAAGAATAGACACAATGCCAGTGGGATGGGCGAATGGTGTTACTGGTGGTAAACAAAAGGTAGTAGAAACTGCTACTGCCCCTCTTTTGGCCACGCTAGTTACAAAAAACTTGGTTGCAGTCAATGGTATTAAGCAAAGGAATGAGGATGTTGAAGACACTCTAGGTATCATACAGGAAGAAGAGTCTAGAACCATGTGGGAGGAAAATTCAACTAGCCTCCCAGATGTTCGACAATATGACTCAGAGAAATTCGAGTTAGTTAAGGATAAAATTTGTGCCTATAAACCCACTCAGGGAGAGAAGAAGAAGCCTTTTGTGAGTCCTTTTGTTGGAAATAGACAAAGAAGCGAAGGACCTACACTCCCAAAGGTTGAAGTGGGAGAGATCTAGTTCGATTCTCTATGGAAGATGTTTAGGATGCAGTTAATAAATGGGAACATAGCCTCGTTGGCTACTTTGGGGGTTATTTCCCAGGGAAGAAATCACTCAATCTTATAGTAACTGCCTGGAATGTAGGGGTGAGCATTCATCACCATTCAAGCGGATGGATTATAAGGTATTACAAGGGGGCCATATATGATATTTGGTAGGCTGCTACTTTTAAAATCCATGCCCATGGATTTTACATTTGATGATGAAGAACTAGTTGTTTTCCAGTTTGGGTACAACTACCCAACTTGCCATTGTCTTTATGAGGAATTAATTCCTTGTCAAAATATATTCCAAAATAGGAAATCCAATTTGTGTTGACAAGTTCACTACAAATTTAGAGAAAGTGTCCTATGCTAGGGCCCTCATTGAGATAGATGTGGCCAAAAAAGTGCCAAAGTACATAAAAATAATTCTTCCCACTAGAAAGACACACAACCAGGCCGTATCCTATGAAAACTTGCCAAAGTTATGTCTTAATTGTTGCACAATGGGTCATGCTACTAATACCTGTAAAGTTCTGGAAAGTATAAAGGCAAAAAGGACTATGGAAAATAATCCTATTAATGCCATAGCCATGGAAAATGCTACTAATCGCAATGCTCAGGTTATCCACTGCCTAGTAACTTGTAAGTCCACCTCTTCTAAGTTTTACATTGGTTTTGTTTATGCTTTTAACAAAATTATTTATCAAAGACCATTATGGGATAACCTTATTAATTTCAATTCCTCTATTGAGCTTCCATGGCTCCTCATAGGAACTTTAACAATGTTCTTAATAGTGAGGAAATAATTAATGGGCTCCCGGTCAACCCTTATGAAATTAGGGATTTTCAAGACTGTTGTTATAAGATTGGTATCTCAGATTTAAGGCATACTGGCCTCTTTTATACCTGGTCTAATAAGTCCATATGGAGCAAATTAGATAGAGCTATGGTTAATAGGAAGTGGGTTCAGGAGGGGGTAACAGCTGTGACAAACTGTGGTCTCCCAGGAAAGTGCTATGCCCATGCCCATTGTGTAGTGTCTCTGGTTGCAACTAGAGACCATGGTGTTAGATCATTTAAATCTTTTAATATGTGGACTCAGCACACTGATTTTCTTGATATAGTTAGCAATGTGTGGAGGTTACAGATCAATGGGACTACAATGTTTAGTTTATGTAAGAAGCTGAAAGCTCTAAAGGTTCCTCTCAAAAAGCTTAACAGGCACCACTTTTCACACATATCTGCTAGAGCAGAGGTTGCAGAAAAGTAGTTACTCCAATGCCAACAACTATTGTATGACAGTCCAAGGAATGAAGCTCATCAAATCAAAGTTGTAGAGCTAAGACAGGAAGCCAGCAGTTGGCTAAGGCAGAGCTGCGCTTCTGCTCATAATTAGCCAAGATCAAGTACCTCAAAAATAGTGACAGGGGTACGAAGTTCTTCCATGATCTAATAAAGAGCAATAAAGCAAAGAACTAGATTATTTCTTTATTAGTTGCAAATGGGACAGTCACTACATCTCCACAGCATTTTAGATCTTCTTTTGTTGAATACTATATGAGCTTGTTAGGGACCTATAAAATCTGTCAAAGAATGAACAAGTAGATTCTTTTAGGAGGTATTATGGTTGGGGATGATCAATCCATTGATCTTATATGGCTTGCGCTAGATGAGGGGGTGGTCAAGGTTGCCCTATTTGATATAGGAGATAACAATGCCCCAGGCCCTGATGGATTTTCTTCACTGGAATAGTTATGTGTTCAAACATTAAAGTATGGCTGGTTTACTCTTTAAGTAGCTAAACCATACAATAATTGCTTTGGTACCCAAATCAGTGAATGCATCTAGAGTGGAGGAGTTCAGACCCATCTCCTATTGTAATGTGATCTACAAGATAATATCAAAAATTTTGGCTTCAAGGTTGAGCCCCATTCTGGAGAAGTTGATTGACCCTACACAGTCAGATTTTATCCCCAACTGGAGTATGGTAAAGAGCATCTATATGGTTCAAGAACTCATGAGGAAATACAGCTGGACCAGAATATCCTCGAGGTACATTATGAAAGTGGATATCAAAAAGGCTTATGACTCTATGAATTGGGAGTTTTTGGAGGATGCTTTCATTAGGTTGAAGTTCCTTGCTCTTTTTGTAATATGGGTGATGCAATGTGTGTCAACTACTTCCTATTCAATTTCCATCAATGGAATATTACATGGTTATTTCAAAAGGAAACAATGGCTTAGGGAAAGGGAACCTCTATCCCCCTACTTGTTTACTATCTATTTAGAGGTGTTGTCAAGGAGCCTGGGTAGGATGAGCAGAAACCCAGAGTTCAGACACTACCCTAAAAGTGCGAAGATGTCCATTTCCCACTTAGCATTTGAAGACGACCTCATGCTATTCACTAGGGGAAATGCCGCATCAGCTAGCCTTAGCATAGAATGTATGAAGAATTTTGGAGCTTGTTCTGGCCTCTGCATTAGTGCAACAAAATCTCATATGTATATGGCAGGGATTAATCTAAAAGAGATGGAAAAGATAAAGACCATAACTAGGTTCAGCATGGGGGAGTTTCCATTTAGAAACCTAGGGATCCCTGTGACAGCCTCTAGGCTAACCATTGACCAATTCACGCCCCTCATCCGTAAAATTACTGAGTACATAAGTTCTTGGGTTGGTTCCTCCTTATCATACGCTGATCGTAGTGAGCTGATAAAATCTGTCCTACAAGGTGTTGAATGTTTTTGGCTATATATTCTTCCAATCCCAGTAGGAGTTAGGGACAAAATCGTTTCCCTATGTAGGAATTTCTTATGGGGAGGAAAATCATATATTGTTAAAAAACCCTTAGTAGCATGGGCAGCAGTTTGTAGGCCAAAGCAACAGGGGGGATTGGGTTTGATTGACCTAGGGGCTTGGAATTTGGCCCTTATGTCAAGAGCCTTGTGGAATTTGCAATCCAAAAAGGACTCTTTCTGGGTTAAATGCATAAATCATGTTTACAACAAGGAGCTCCCCTTTTAGGAGTATAAACCAGCTAAGGAGGACACCCAAGTAGTAAGATTCTTGGGTTAATCAGGGACAAAATGGTGATAGAGGAAGGATCAAATTAGGCAGTTTTAGACAGATTATCACACTAGGTAGATCGGGGAAGGTTTAATGTTAAGGCGTGCTATGAATTTTTTAGATCGAAAGGAGGCAAACCTTGCTGGACAAAGGTTATGTAGCATAGATCCATCATGCCCAAACACTCATTCATCTTGTGGCTGAGCTTAAAAGAAAGGCTGCTTACTAGAGACATGCTATCAGATCATATTGAAGACACTACGCGTATCTTATGTGGGTTCTAAGTCGAATCTATTGCGCACCTATTTTTCCAATGCCAAATAACTAGGCAGATCTGGATAGAGATAAAATCATGGTTGGGGTTTATGGGGGAGTTGAATATAGTCAAAGCAGCTATTAAATGGATCATCAAAAGAGGCTTGCGGCACTGGGGCACAAGCCATAGCTAAAAGGATTGGCATTGCATGCACCATTTACTGTATATGGAAACATAAAAATGCCAAAATAT
>CM018914.1:20443251-20445751 GCA_009663005.1 Actinidia chinensis | reverse complement strand
CCGATGAAAAAGAAGACAGGGTTCCAAGTGGCTTTGCAGATGAGGGAATTGTAGTAAAGCCTCCCCAAGGAATAAAATCCTTTACAAGCATTTTTATTGGCAATAGATTACCATCAAGAGAAATCAAAATGGAACACTTCTTTAAAGTGGAAGGGTCGATTAAAATAGAGGCTGAGGATGTCAAGGAAATGGAACTTTCCTATAAATGCAGCTTAGTGGGTTACTTTGGTGGGCGTTTTCCAAGAAAACAAGCTTTAAACAGATTCGCTCCTAGAAGTGAATTCTATACCGCAAATGTACGGGTCATAAAATAGTAATAAAACTTAAAACTCGAAATTCGAGTATCGATCACACAAGAAACAGTGCCAAGGTGAAAACAAGAGAACTAAAATAGTCAACTCAATCCTAATGTGATCCTAGCTTATGCTTCAAAAATTGAAAATAAAAATTCCATTTTTTTATGATTTTTGAATGATTTAAACTAAGTCTAAATTATGAAATAATAAAACTGATTTGAATTTGATAAAAAAAAAGAAAACTCAGAATCAATTGATCCAGTCAATGAGTTTTTCGAAATTACAATGGAGGCATAGTATAACTCAAATCTTTCGACTACGTTGCGAGTCTCAGATTAGGGAGATTTAACGTTGAAACCAATGATTCTTACTTACTTCAACTTCTAAATAAATCAAGTTATTATAATCATGGTTGTGCTTCATCGATCCGAATAACGAATATGTCGAACCCAACTCATGTATAAACGTTACAACGCAACGTATATGCTGAGTATGGGGACCACGCATATACTTTATTGAACATAATAGGACTCTCAAGTTTTTGAAAGTATTTAAAATGTAAAAGAAGAATAAAAACTAAAAAGATCTAACTGTGAAATTAAATACCTCCATTATTTACCCTCAATTCCCGATTGACATTCACAATTGATCCCAAGTCAAAATAATTAGCCACTCACGGATTTGAAAATCAAATAACTCGATATTGAACATATTCTAATAAACTAAATCTAAAAATGAAAGAAAAGCATTGAAAAAAAAAACTTGAATTAAAGATAAAACTACGTGTAATCAAACAAAATCGTAAACTAAATTAATCAAAACTTTGAATTAAATGTAAAGATTACAAGAATTAATCAAAAGATAATGAATCTCTAAGCTAAGCAACTTAAAACCCCTAAAAATTGACGTCATTTCTAAAAAAAATCGTAAAGAAGTATTTATAGGAGTTGCAAATTCGAGTCCTAGTAAGTTTAGGTTTCTGCCCAGTTTTAAGTATTGTCTCGATCAAGTTGTTTGTCGAGCAATCATTAGTGATGGTAGATCCCACTTTTGTAATCGACCCGTAGGTCTCCTAATGAGAAAGTACGTGGTGATTCATAAGGTTGGTACACCTTATCATCCCCAAACACAAGACCAAGTTGAGTTAGCAAATAGGGAGATTAAACAAGTCCTTGAGAAAATTATCAACCCTAATCATAAGGAATGCTCCTTGAGGTTAATAGATGCATTATGGGCATATAAGACTGCATACAAGACCATCTTAGGGTTATCTCCATATAGACTTGCATACGAAAAGGTGTGCCACCTTCCAGTTGAAGTAGAACATAAGGCGAATTGGGCAATCTGCCAATTTAACATGAGTCTTGATAAGGCGGGTCCATTATGCCAATTGCAACTCAATGAGTTGGAGGAGATAAGCAATGACGCGTATGAAAACTCAAAGATTTCAAAAGATAAGATGAAATCTCTGTGTGACCAACATATTTTGCGTAAATCTTTTGAAGTTGGTCAAAAGGTCCTTCTATACAATTTTTGATTGCACTTATTTATGGGAAAACTTCAAAGTAGATGGTCTGAACCTTTCATTGTGCAAGATATCTTACCTTATAGGGCAATTAAAATTCAAAACCCTAGAAACAAAAATATTTTTAAAGTCAATGGACATCGATTGAAGCCCTATCTTGAGCTTAGAAGGGAGAGGTTGAGTACGTGGATCTACGTGATCCACTATCTTTTGAATAAATTGGAAAACAATGCTTTTTATGTATGTTGTATAATACATCATTAGGTTAGGAATAGTTTAACCCTAGTTGAGGGGAGAGGGTGTTGTCCCACCCATTTGCTTTACCCCCATTTTCCCGTCATGTCATTTTATTTTTTTCGCATCTCAAAGAATGTTTATCTTTAGTTGGGAGTACTTTGTAGTGCATTAATTTTTTTTAGGTTTTAGGTTTGTTTTAGGATAGTATAGGATAGTTTAAGTTTTTAATTAAAAAAAATAAAAAAATTGCTCTTACCATTTGAACGCCTCTATGCAACGTTCGAACGCACAGAGGCACATTACAAGGATGTATCTGCTTTATACCTTGGCATTCAAATGCCCCGGGGCAACATTCTAACACTAAGCCCAGGGGCCAACTTTAAAAGAGGATTAGTCGGTTATTTTTCATACACACACGTACACCCTTTGGTTTCTTAGAAAG
>CM018914.1:20435751-20438251 GCA_009663005.1 Actinidia chinensis | reverse complement strand
GATTATGGACTTTAAGAACTGCTACTATGATATAGGAATCTCAAACCTAAGATCCACAGGGGTTTTTCACACATGGTCTAACAACAACTCGGTGTGGAGCAAGTTGTATAGGGCTATGGCCAATAAAAGATGGATCCAAGAAAGGCTTATAGCTTAGGTAAACTTTGATCTTCTAGGGAAGTTATCGGATCATTCTCCTTATGTTGTCTCCTTGTTTAGAGAAAATGATCAAGGGGCCAGTACTTTTAAATTCTTTAATATGTGAGCTCAACATGAAAATTTTTTGGACATAGTAAGGAATGTTTAGAGTATGTAGATAAAAGGCTCAACCATGTTCAAGTTATGCAGAAAGCTCAAAGCCTTGAAAGGCCCTCTAAAGGCTTCAAATAGGCAGAACTTTTCTCACATTTTTGCTAGGGCTAAAGCTATAGAGGATGAACTTTTCCAAGCTCAGCAGTTCCTGCATAAAAACCTAGAAGATACCAATTTTCAGATCAAAGTTCTAGAACTCAGAATAAAGGCTCTAAAGTTGGCTGAGGCAACAATGAGCTTTTGCTCTCAACTAGCCAAAACCAAGTATCTAAAGAACTGTGATAAAGGCACCAAAAATTTCTATGACTTGATTTAAAGCAACATATCCAAGAACCACATTGCTTCCATCTCCTTTGTAGATAGGAGTAGGTCTACCTCCAAGAATCAAGTAAGTGAAGCCTTTTTATAGTTTTACAAAGGTCTATTAGGTACTAATTTGGAATGCTTCAATCTAGATAAAGATATTGTTTTAAAAGGAAACATCCTTGAGGCAAATCAAGCTAATAATCTTATTACAGTAGTCTCAAAAAAGGAAATAAAATCAGCCCTCTTCAACATTGGAGAGGACAAAGCCCCAGGGCCTGATGGTTTCACTTCATACTTCTTTAAGAAAACTTGAGACATAATTGGGAGAGACTTTTGTGCAGTAGGTTATCTCCAAATTCATTACCTCAAGGCTAGCTCTTACATTAATCAATATTGTAGATCCAGCCCATGCTGCTTTTGTTCTAAATAGAAGTATGATTGAAAATATCTTTCTTCTTTAAGAATTGCTAAGGCAATATAGGCAAAAAGATCATCTCTTAGATGCATCTTAAATGTGGATTTGAGAAAGTCCTTTGACTTAATTGATTGGAAATTCGTCCATGACCTCCTTACAACCCTACAATTTTTCCCTATATTTGTGGGATGGATTATGACATGCATAACCACCACATCATATTCTATATCATTCAATGGGTCTTTGCATGGTTTCTTTGGAAGAAAAAGAGGTCTTAAACAGGGGGATCCCCTCTCCCCTTATATATTTGTTCTCTGTTTGGAATACCTCTCTAGAGGCTTGAGTAGAATAAAGGACAATGCTGATTTTAACTTCCATCCAAAGTGTTAATGATCTGGTTCTGCTCTCTAGAGGAGATCCCACTTAGTGGGACTGCTCATGGAAAATTTGAACCAATTTAGATGTTGCTCAGGCTTGAAGACCAATTTTGCCAAATCTAGAATCTTCTCAGCAGGTATATGTACCTCGAACATGGAAGACATAATGAGTGTCATAGGGTTCTCTCAGGGTTCCTTCCCTTTTAGATACTTAGAAATCCCAGTGGCAGACTCTAGATTATCTATTGCCCAATTTAGTCCTCTAATTGATAAAATATCAAGTTATATCAGCGCTTGGGCAGGTTCCACTTTATCCTATATAGGCAAAACAAAGCTAATTAAATCAGTGCTTCAAGGTGTGGAATGCTTATGGCTTTCCATCCTACCCATTCCTACTGGAGTTAGAGATAAAATCAAGCAGTTTTACAGGAATTTCCTATAGAGTGGAAAATGCAATGTATATAAGCAGTCCCTTATTGCTTGGAAAGATATCACTTTACCTAAGAATGAAGGGGGGCTAGGCATCCAAAATACAAAGGCTTGGAATAGAGCCCTCCTCTCCAAGACCTTATGGGACATATAAGCAAAAAAGGACTCCCTTTTATGTCTAATGGGTGCATCAAATTTACATGAAATGTTCAACTATTTTTGAATATCAGATCAAGCATGAGGACTCTCCTCTAATCAAGCAAATCATTGGTCTTAGGGACGAACTCATTGCATCAGAGCAAACAAAATAGACAACAATACAACAAATGAATAAGTGCATAGCCAACAGAGAGATACAATCCAAGTTGGCCTATGAATATTTTGGGCCGAGAGCAACTAAGATACAATGGCCTAAAATAATCTGGAACAACAATGCTACCCTAAAGCATGCATTCATTTTTTGGCTAGGCATGAAGGAAAAACTCCTCACAAAATATAGATTGCATGACCCCCAGGAAGACCAAACTTGCTCTCTATTCAGGTCTGAAGCAAAAAGAGCAGATCATCTGTTTTTCCAATGTCAATTTGTTAGGCAAGTATGGACTTCAATTAAAAGCTGGCTAGGCTTTCGCAGATCCCTCTTAACTCTAAAAGCAGCTAT
>CM018914.1:20358251-20360751 GCA_009663005.1 Actinidia chinensis | reverse complement strand
TCCAACATAAGCAGATGACTAATTGGGTAGACTTCCACCTGTTAAGGAAAAAGGTTCAACCAATTCAACTTGAATAGGAGCTCAAAAATATATTCTCGACTGGTCGAGCTCTAGCCCCGATCGGTCCAACTGGAAAAAACAAACAAAATGTATAGTTTTTCCTGATTCGCATTCCAAGCCTGTTTTGGACTACTTAACCTCTAAATCAAGAGATACACATTAGAAGCAAAGTTGTTGAAAATTGAGATAGCTATCCTACGCAAATTGAATCGAATCCAAAAGTTTGTTATATGAAGGATTTACACCCTAAAATACTAGTGGCGGTTTGGAGACAAAACAAAACATAGTCTCTAATTGAATTTTGGGTCCTAAAACGGCGTACACGTGCCACATTTTCAACGTATTTTGGACTTTCTTCCATTATAGAGTATATTACTCTTAAATTAAATGATTATGTATTTTTTAAAGTATAATAAAATTACAGAAACTAAGATACTCAGAAAAAGATTACCTAGAATGGAAAAGATTTTTGCTCTATCTCTATTTCCCTATTTTTTTTCTTTTTTCTTCCTCTTCCTCTTCCTCTTCTTTTTTTTTTTTGTAGCACTCTCCCTCTCTCTTTCTCTTTCTCTCTCTCTCTCTCGCAAGCAACCTAAGTCCAACATTTTGGACTTTAGTTGGTGGGATTGATGATGAGTCACCCCCACCATGTTATCCTCATGGTTTCATGTAGCCCATCTCGTGCATGGTTAACATGTGTCCAGCTTTGTCTTCTGTTTTATCAAAAAATCTTTTCAAGTAAAAATTCTGTTATCGTAAATTTTTTTAAAAATTACTAAAATTCTACCGGTGTATTTATATATTTTTTCTTACGATAATAAGGTAAACATAATTAAGGATTGGAGTATTACAACTATCTTGTGCTATGCATGAGGCTTTGACATATAATTATTTTTGAATAAAAAATTAGTAAATAATATATAGAGAGATTTTTATCAAATATGAAAAGAAATTTTTTGCAGTGTTATTTTGTTTCCTACCATGATCCATTTTAAGAAGAAATTATGTTTTTTTAAATTTCTAAAATCAAATAAAATATATTTTTCACAGAAAAAACAATAAATTTATTTAACTTAAAATTTTGTAAAAAATTCAAATCTCTTAATGAGAATATTATCGTTATTTTTATGTTGCAAGCCTATCACTAGTAAAAGGTAATGATTCAAATGAATCTTTCCACAAATAATGAAAAAAAAGATTTATTATCTTATTTTTCTCAAATACATTTCAAAACTCCTCGTTTTTAAATATATATATTTTTTTGTGGTTTCTCTAGTAAAGTTTTTCAATAGTATTGTACCTATTTACTAAAACTTTCCTATTGCACGAGGGCCCAATAATAAAAACCTAGACATCATCTTAAATATAAAAAAAGGAAAAAAATATTCTCAATACTAAAAAAATAAATATTCACAAAGAAAACAACCTAAAAAATAGACAATAAATACAGAAAAAGAAATGAAAGAGTTATGAAAAAGGTATTAAAAAAAAATGAAAACAAAGAAAATACTCAAAATAAAAATAAGAAAAAAAGAGAGTTAAAACAAAACAAATGGAAGTTAAAACAAAAGAAAATAAAGAAAATACTAAAAAAATCAAATCCATGACTTTAAAAGAAAATATTAAAAAGGAAAAACATACACCGACCACGACATGCACCTCAAAAGATTTAAAAAAATAAAAAAAATAAAATCTATCAAAAAAAGTGTTGCCGATTTATTACATTAATTCACCTAACACACTATTCTTTCTTCTCCGATTTTACACATGTACCTCTATTTTATTGTAACTCATCTACTCAATCTTAGACCATCATGATAAAAAAAATATAGAATTATGAAAGAATTTAAATGCTAAAAAAATAAGAGAAGAATGATTCATACTTAGTTGCAGTGACAGAATGGCAACGAGGCAATATTGAGCCTGTAGTAGAAGGCGTGAATAAGGAAGGAGAAGTGAGTGGCGTGCATGTATGCTAAAGAAGAAAAGAAAATAAATGTGATTACTGGATGACACGTATATTGTGATATATAACTCAAAACCTAAGATATTAACAGATTTTAACGTGTTGAAGATTAGATTTTGGAATTCGAACGTGATTTAGGTAATTCAATTGCTTTTGTTAACATGACTTGAAGATTTCCTTGTCATTTATTTACCTTTTCATTTTAATATCGAAAATTTTGTAAAAAATTAGAAAAAAATAGATAATTATGATGGGGGAGAGGGGTTGTTGAGAGAATGTCACGTGGAGAGAGAGAAATAATAACTTTATGTATCATGGCACTATACTAAATTGCTTAGTATATAGTATAGATTATAGCATTTCCATTGCACACATTAAATAGTTTGTTAGTGTAAAATGTTAGCTAACTAACATGTGGAACACATATTTTTCTCTCCATTGATTATGTTAGTGGACTATTTCAAATTGTTATAC
>CM018914.1:20333251-20340751 GCA_009663005.1 Actinidia chinensis | reverse complement strand
TCAATCTCTCTAGCCTTTGGGAACCGTAATCCTCAAAATCCAAGCTGGTTCCTAAGAGCTGGTGACAGAGTTCATTGTTGTTAATATACCTTCACCATATAATGCAATTGTTGGTTGAGATTGGTTGCACAGGATGAAAGGAATGGCTTTCACATTACACCAAGTCCACAAATCTGCCATCTCCTAAAGTGAGGAGACCTTTTATGGAGATCAAGTGGAAGCCAAATAATGCTACCTCGCTACGATCTCTACTAAGGTGGCCATGAAAGAAGTGCAATTGATCGAAGAAGATCACGAAGCTATAGAAGACGTCAGAAGGGACCCCGAGGCTAAGGTCGTGGAGGACCTAATATGCAACAAATTGGATGAGCCAAGCTTAGATCGTTACTTTCTCACTTGTGCAAACCTGAAAGATCGAGAGAGAACCGAATTCATCTAGTTTCTTACAGCAAATATCGAGGTCTTCACATGGAAGCCCTACAAGATGCCTATGATAGACCCCAATTTCATCAAACATGAGTTGAACATTCTCCCCGAGGCCCGACTAGTGAAATAACAAGGTAGAAAGTCTGCAATTGAGCATGTGGACGCTATGATAGAAAAGGTATAAAAGGCGAGTGCGATAATGAAGGTTCTTTACCCAAGCTATCTGTCCAACACAGTCGTAGTAAAAAAGAAGACTTGCAAGAGGAGAGTGTGCGTCGATTTCACAAACTCAACTGGGCTTGTTCGACAGACTGCTTCCCTTTACCAAAAATTTATCAATTAGTGGATTCTACTTCGGGTCATGCCGAATGAGCTTCTTGGATGCATATTAGGGTTACTATCAAATAACAATGCATGAGCCCGACCAAGAGAAAACTGCCATCATCACCCCCTACTGCGTATTCTACTACAAGGTCCATGCTATTTGGGCTAAAAAATGCTAGATAATGATCACCAAAATGTTTGAGCCTATCATGGGTAAAACCATGGATGCATACATCAATGATATGGTGGTTAAAAGAAAAAAGGAGTCGGACCATGTGAGGGACCTAACCAAGGTATTTACAATACTCAAAAGGCACAAATTGAGGTTAAACGCAGCAAAATGGACCTTTGGAGTAAGCTCGAAAAAAATTCATTGAGCACTTGGTAACACAATGAGGGATCGAGGCCAACCCAGAGTGAATTGTTGCGATCAACGACCTTGCCAGCCCGAGGACTATGAAGAAGGTTCAGAAGTTGACCGGGATGGCTGCAACACTTAAATGATTCATTAGTATGTCATCTGACAAATGCCGTCCTTTCTTCCAACTCCTTTGCAAGAATGCAAAGTTTTTATAGAATGAGGCATGCGAGCTCGCACTCCAAAAGTTTAAAAAATATTTGACCGAACCACCGCTTCTTTCCACCTCGAATGAGGGAGAGTTGCTCTACGTCTACCTCCTTATCTCTCAACATGCCACTACCTCGGTACTCTTAAGAGAGGTAGATGGAGAGCAACGCCCAATCTACTTTGTTAGCTAGAAAAGCTTATGCTGTCACTAGTTTTAACCTCACGAAAACTCGTGCATTATTTCCTAGCACATCCTCCTATCGCTGTATATACAAAGTTTCCACTAAAAAACATCTTATCCAAAGTAGACTTGTCCGAACGACTCTCCAAATGGGTCATGAAGCTTGAACAATCAGACATAAAATTTTTGCCAATGGCAACAATAAAATGACAAGTCTTGGACAATTTTGTGTCTGAGTTCTTCCCCAAATTATGAATCTAGAGCAACATTGCCTTGCGTTTGCACATAGGGGGAGGAGAGCTCGAGGGTAAAATCAGTTGGGATCGAACTAGCACCCGAGGGTCACAAGGTTATAGGAGAACCACCTCAAAGTGTAGAAGCAACCATAGAAATCACTGAGGTTCAAAAGGTCTTAGATTGATCTATCCTCATCATGGGAGATGTACATTGATGGAGCAAAAAATATCATAGGAGCAGGGGCAAGAGTGGGCTTAAATTTTCCTACAACAAACATCGAATATAAGGACTTCATTGCGGGACTTCAGTCTACCAGCAAACGAAAGGTTCCCGAGCTTTATATTTTCAGTAACTCAAAATTGGTAGTCAACCAAGTCATAGAAAAATTTGAAGCTTGGGTGGCTAAGATGGCTAAGTATTTGACAATAGCAAAAACCCTATCCGAATTCAAAGTGGTCAAAATTAAGCAAGTGAAAAGGGATTTAAATTCACATGCTGACACGTTGGCAGGCTTGGCATCAATTGTTGAAGGAAATATAGGGCGGACTATTGTAGTCGATTTGATTTCGGTCTTTAATCACGAAATGTCCCAAGAATCCATCCTAGTCAACACTAAGCTAGGTTGAGCTAGATGGACCTAATTGTGAATTTTATATGACATGATAATCTATTAGAGTTCAAGAAAGAGGCACACAAACTCTGAATAAAGGCAACACAATTTTGGATCTCCCCCATGGGAGACTTGTACAAAAGATCATATCTGGGACCCTACCTAGTGTGCGTCCACCCAAGCTTAGTCGAAGATGTGCTTTTTAAAACACACAAATACATTTGCGAACTACACTTTGGAGGAAGATCATTGACTTACCGAGCCCTAACTTAGGGATATTGGTTGCCATTCATGCAAAAAGACGCCCAAATGTACTTTCGCAAGTATACCAAATGTCAATGATTCTCCCCTATGATTCATTAGCCAACAAGGGACTTGACCCCTCTTACCAGTCCATGGCCTTTTTTTCTAATAGGGAATGGATATCATGGGGGTTCTACCTCAACCTCTAGGGAATAAGAAATTCTTGTAAGCAACAACCAACTATTTCATAAAATGGGCGGAGTCCAAACCACTAGCCCAAATTAGGAAGACAGATGTAATTAGATTCATCCCTATAAACACTATTTCCAGATTCGGCATCCCAAGGCATTCGTATTAGATAATGAAACTCAATTTATGGGACAAAATGTCAAAGACCTATTAGGGCAATTAAAGATCGAGCTCTACAACTCAACACCGAGCTAACCGCAGTGCAATGAGCAAGCCGAGGCCACCAATAAAACAATCATGAACAAGATCAATAAGAGACTTGGAAAAGGCAAAGGCAAATGGGTCGAGGAACTACCAAACGTTTTGTGGGCCTATCGGACCACATCGCGAAAAGTAACAAAACAAAATGCCTTACACTCTATCTTTCGAATTTGAAGTTGTATTCTCAATGAAGGTCAGTTTGCCCACAATACGAACCGAGCATATGACATCAGTCATAATGAGGAAGTCTTAGCTCAGGATCTCGACCTTGTTAACGAACAAAAATAAAATGTGCTAATATGAATGAATGGTTGACTATCAGAAGCAGTTAGTCAAGACACACAACCAGAAGGTCCAACACATACAATTTTTAATTGGAGATCTCATTTTGCGGAAAGTTGTTGGAAACATTAAGGACCTGGCAGACGGAAAGCTCGACCCAAATTGGGAAGGACCATACAAGATAGTTAAGCTCGTCAGTAAGGGCGCTTACTACCTCGAGGACCCCAAGGGCAAACAGGCTCCGAGTCCTTAGAATTCCAACAACTTGAGAAAATACTACCACTAAAGTGTAATTTTCCTAACCGAGTTTGTATTTATATCAAATACACTTGTAAAAAAAATGATTACTTAAAGATTCTATTTTTTATTATTATCAAAATCAAACACTTTCCTTAATTAACAAGAAATCACTCATTTTGAACCTCTTAATGCAATATTTTTCAAAAACAATTTATGCTGTGAATAAACTCCCCATTTGGTTAAGCACAAGTTTAAGATGTCTTAAAAAATGCGAGGCTGAAACGTAGAACTGCCCAAGCATTGACTTGAGCATTATAAGGTAAGGTCAAATAAAAGCACCATTTACGCTATGAGCATGCCAAAATTAATAGATTTTCGCTAAGACATGACCAAAACTTGCTCAAACGAGCTGCGACAAGTAAGAAAAAGCACCCAACCTTAAAACTTGGTAAAGCAACTACAACATTAGGGAAGAGTTAGCCAAACTATATACGAGTTCCGAACTCTGTCCCACGAGAATTTGCCTAAGTATACTTAGAAAAAATTCAAAGGAAAAGTTAGCCAAACTATATGCTAGTTTCGAACTTTGTCCCATGAATATTGAGTATATTTATAATTTTTTTTTAAGGAAGAGTTAGCTAAACGCTGAACTCTCTATGCGAGCTCTGAACTCTATCCCACGAGGTTTGCCTCAGTATACTTAAAAAACAATTATTAGAGAGGAGTTAGCCAAACTCTATGCAAGTTTTGAACTTTGTCCCATGAGGTTTGCCTAAGTATACTTTAAAAAAAATCACGGAAGAGTTAGTCGAACTTTGTCCCATGAATCTTGCCTAAAGTATACTTAGCAAAAAAAAATTATTAGGGAAGAGTTAGCTGAACTCTATGTGAGCTTCAAGCTCTGTCCCATATGAGATTTGTCTAAGTATACTTAGAAAAATAATTAAAGAAAGAGTTAGCCGAACTCTGCGCAAATTCTGAACTCTGTCTTATGAATCTTGCCTAAAGTATACTTAGGAAAAAAATATTTGTGGAAGAGTTAGCCGAGCTCCAGGCAAGCTTTGAACTCTGTTCCACGACGTTTGATTAAGTATACTTAGACAATATGCAAAAGTGAAAACATGTAAGCAGTAATTCTCATGCAAACGAGCTACAAAATGAAAATGAAGTTCTCTACAAATATGTTCAAAATGAATATAAGAAAAGCATTCAAAATGAATATAAGGTAGTAGTTGCATAGCTATCATCCTAGGCCTACTCAACAGTAGCCAAGTCCACCTTAAGCTGATTAGTGGCAACTAGAGCAAGCTTAACTTTGCTCAACTTAAACTCCAAGATGCTCACTTTTTTCTTAGATTTCTTCATCTTGGCTGACCGTTGTCATGTAGACTGAGATGGCCGCAACTCTCTGGAGGCTCTCCAAAAAGAATAGAAACAATAATGAGTACCCAAAACTAGAAAAAGCAAAATGAAGAGCACTCGAGGTCAAGATGCTTACTTGAACCTACTGCATCACCAACAGATCCTAAATTTCCTCTGAACCCTTTTTCGCGAGGTCAACAACTTTCTTAGGAAGCATGACAGCTAGCGCAAGGGCCAAACTGGTGTCATGGTCTTAGGCAGAAGCAGTCATTGTTACCTATTTTCTGAGCTTGATGATGAAGAACTCAAGCTTTTAGAGCTCGGCGTGCACTCTAGAGGCAGGAAGAAGAGCTGAGCTCATTTCCCCTTCTTCTTCTTGGACTTCTTAGAGTGGCCTTTTGTGAGCTGCTTCCTTTTGCGCTTATCGAAAAGAGGTGCTTTTGATCAAATCGGTTGGACCTCTTCCTGGGCAGTCAGGGCTAGAACTATAGCAGGGGTTGGTTGCGACTCTTGGTTGATTGGGGAACTGACACCGCGAGAGGATCGATAGCTGGCTTGGAATTCTTTTGGCCCAAAGTCTTAAACTTCATAGCCATGTTGACCTCACCCGAGCTCGTATTAGAATTGCCCCTTCTTTGAAGGAGTGAGCGATCACAACCTCACCCACAGGTTGGAGTGGGGCAAAAGCGAGGTCATTAGAGTGTTTAGCATTTGAGCTCAAAACCAAAATGGGCTTGGTGATAGGCATTTTAAGGTCAGCCACATGAATCACTCATCCTCATCTCTTATTTAGAACTAGTTGGGTTATAGCTTCTTTTCCCTCCTTCTCGCTGTCTGAAGAGTCAGAGGAAGTGTAGTTGGATAAGCTTAAAGTGTTGCCTTCCTCTTAGCCTAGATCTAAGGCAAGGAGTGCGTTCTTGTCAAGTTCAGCACTAAAGTCTTCTAAGATCAAGTCGTTGTGCCGAGGAGCCTGGCCTTTAATACGTAGTGTTCGAAGTCTGATCCTACCTACCTCTTTGGCCTTGTGGGGGATGATGTGGCAAGAAGATCTGTAAACTTTTGCAAAGCTCGCTTGTTGTTGAAAGCTCAAATGGCTACCTTGCCCACTTCGGACTTGCTCTGGAAAAGCTCGTTGAAATCTTCCACAACAATGGAGGTACATATCAGAATCAACACAAAAATTTATAAGTATGCAAAGTATAGATTTGATAAAATGAAACTTATTGTCCGGACGACGACTGTTGTGCCTTGGGAACAAAAAGAGGCTGTCATCCCCAGCTCAAAATTTCCATTTTCCAGAAACCCAAATAAACTAGTTTAGAAATAAGTCTTTGTTTGGGTAGTCAATGACCAACTTTGTTTTTGGATGACGAGAATTCCTGAGGTGTGAATAATTGTTACCCTTGAAGAAGGTTATATCCGGCACCCTCTTCGGACGTACCACAGTATACACATGCAGTAGGTTCGAGGCACTGAAAGGGAGCTTTAGTTGGCGCTTCAGGGTGTCTATCACGAGCATGGTTCGGTCGAATTTCACATACACTTGCATAAAGGTGAGGTGGCAGCGTACCATCACCTCCTTTAACATCAAGCTTATGGGGAATCGAAGGCTGGCTTGTTAGATCATCCAGATCTGAAATAGGATATGATCCCCATTGTCCTCAACTAGGTTCGCATCCTCGTTGGGCCCAGAACATTCTATTCGAACATCTTCAGGGATGCCATAGTTGGTCCTAAATTTATTCAAGACTGCATCATCATGGGCCAGAAGCTGAGCTCGATTCAACTCCATAATCTAGAAATAAGAACAAGTCAATTAAAATGAGCCCAGTCAAGCAATTGTGACGAGATTTTAGGAGCAGAGTTAGACAAGCCCTTTATGAGCACCGAGCTTTGCCCCATAAGGACTAGTTACAATTTTTTAAAGGACAACTATTAGACCCCCCCTCCTGCCTTAAACCTATCTCAGCAATGGAGGGGCTTGGGGGCAAAACCCTAAGACTACTAATTTCCAACCTACATGGCAGTTCGGACCCATTCCATTCAAGGAAACGGGTTAGGAACGACTCAATTCATAGAACCCAGAAAAGTTCAGAGTCCTAACAATGGCGGACAAGCTAAGGTCAGGAACTCAAGACAAATGCCAAAGAAGTGAAACACAAGACAAATCCAAGGAAGTTAAACACATAGACTCAAGTAAGAGCAAAGTAAACCTAGAAAAGAAGAAACATATGCATGGAGATAAGGAAAATTTTGTCAAAAAAAAATAGAAAGAAACTTACAGAGATAGTTTTGAGACAAGCAATTGTCGCCTGAAAGTGAAAGCAGGGTCGAAATCAGCGTTGAAACAAGAATCGGTGTTAACATGGCAAGACACAGCAGTCTGATTCCTCGCACTTTCTCTCTCTAGAATGCTCTAAGAAGTTTGGATGAACAATAATGAGGAAGACAAATAGACGTCTATAAGGAAGATGAAGAGTCAGGAAAGCACCCCAAACATGCCCTGAGGCATTTTGTTTCGCGGGTAGGCGACCATCCTCGAACCAACGAGAAATGATCATATGGCAGTCCCCTAGC
>CM018914.1:20205751-20208251 GCA_009663005.1 Actinidia chinensis | reverse complement strand
GTAAATTATGACGTGCATGATAAGATATTGTAGTTAGAAGTTTAAGAGTCCAAAGTGAACAAATAGTAGATATAACTTTTCAAAACCTTAGACTTGAGATTTCTACCCAGTTTTATTTTTAGCGTTCGAACGCTAAAATAGGCGTACGAACGCTAAAGCCAAAATCAGTTTTCATGCCTTCTGGATTATCGAACATTAAACAAAGCATTAGAACGTTAAGGAAATAGAGCGTTCGTACACTAAAAATGCGTTAAATAGAGCGTTAGAATACTAGTCAACTGAAATTCTCCTAAGCGTTCGAATGGTAGAACTAGCATTCGAATGCTACCGTCTGTAACCAATTTCAGGGCCTCTGTGCATTTGAATGTGGGGTTCGAACACTAAAGCCAATTTCCTTCTCAGCGTTCAAATGCTGAGAATAGCATTCGAATAGTAACAGTATAAAATGAAAATAAAAAAAAAGAATAATAAATAGATAGAATTGGGGGAGACACATGGGATAAATTCCCTTGTGTCTCAGCTAATATACACAGCCACACACTCATTCTCACATTCACACACCCATGAACAAGAGAGAGAAGGGAGAAAGGAAAGAAAAGAAGAAAAAGAAGAGAAGGGAAGAAAGATAGGAAAAATAGAGAGAGGAAGAATGAAGAGAGAGCTTCATAAGCTACACCCAAACAAGGAAAGCCATTTTTGGCCTTGAAGTTTTGGTAAGTCAAACCCAAATTTTTATATATGCATGTATATGTAAGAAATATTGAGTTAGAGACTCCCTTGAGTCTCAAATCGAGTTAGATAATAAGTACGAGTGCTTGATTTGGTAAATTAGAAGTGGGGTTTAAAAGTCCCAAACTTTAAAAGTTATATTTTTGGGTTGATTTTACTCCTAGATCCTTTAGGATTTAATGGTTAGTTTGTTTTAAATTTTAGTTATTGTAATTTTCTTAAGTAGCTCTTCACACCATAGAAGCCTTGGAAAAAGTTGGAGAGATTTGGGTTGTGTTTTGGGAAAAATCGTAAAGTTTAGTTACTGTTTTTGCTGCTGCATGCAGTCAGCGTTCGAACGCCAGACCCAGCGTTTGAACGGTGACTGTTCAGTACTTAGCGTTTGAATGCCAGACCCAGCGTTCGAATATCAGGCCAGCTTTTAAAAAAATTTAGCCTTTTTCCTTAAGACCTTAAGTTTGATCCAAAATATGTTGGGTCTCCTTAAACTACACATTGAGAAATTTATGGTCACTTTCAAGAGTATCGTAAATCAAGTCGAGAATTTGTATTAGTTTTTTCTTTTAATTCGAACATATTTTTGACATTTTATACTTATTATGTAGGAATGCCAAGTCTAGCACTTAGCCAAAGAAAACGAGGTGAGTAATACGATGCCATGAACAAAATTATATACTTTCAAAAAAATTTCAATACGTACTATATTATATGCAACTGTTTTCCATATCTTCAATGCATCAATGAGTACATTCTCTTTATGAATGCCATATCTTCAAAACATATGCAAATGTTGTTATGCTATGTATCGAAACCCATTGATGAATGTTTGACATGACTATGAAATGATTTTAGTGCCTAGTATAGATTTATATGAAAAACAAAGTATATTCAAAGTATGTATGTATGGTGATACTCGGGGTCCTCTCGTAGCGAGACCTTAACCAAGTTCGATAGTCCTAAGGTAGATAGGAGATGTGAAATAAAACTATCTACAATTGAGATATTTCTGCCCTAAAGAGCCCTAGCGTAACCTATATGGTTACTACGTTATACCGAGTTATTACATTTTTCAACTATATTATGTATGATTATGAAAGCAATTTATGTCAAGCTATATGGACTTCAAGTTTATGAAAGTTAATTTTAAAAAAAAGATTATGTGTACTCACATGTTTTACGTTAAATATGATATATATGCTACATAATGATTGATGGTATTTTACGTTCAGGCATTGTTGTTATTCACTAAGTTTTTAGCTTGTGTTTAGAAAATTATTTTCGAGAAGCCAATCAAAGGAACCATAGAAGGAAGAAATCAAATAGATGTAGTTGTGATCCAATGATCTTATGAAGTTTGTAGACGGATTAGACTATACATTATGTAATTATAGTGGTCAAGTGATGTATGTATAATTAAAGTTGGCCATGCCATGTATGTAAACAGTTAAATTTAGACATAGCTCTGTATATTGTGTGAGTACATCACACTTTACTATTTTTAGATATTATAACGTTTCTGCAAAAAATTTATATTATTTTAAATGAGTATGTATAAATGATCAACCGGATGAAGGTAAGTAGGCCTTGGTGGGCCAGCCACTACACGGTCATGAGCCCTCAATTCACATAGATTGGATTACGGGGCGTGACATATTGGGTAATCAATAAAAAAATTGTTAATATTCAATCAAAAGGGACGTGAGATTTAATACTACGGTACCATACATTTTTTAAAGTGTGAGGGAAGAGAAAATAATAAAACTTATATTAC
>CM018914.1:20190751-20193251 GCA_009663005.1 Actinidia chinensis | reverse complement strand
AATAAATCTCATTTCGATAAAAAGTTTATTGAAAATATCTTACCCAGATTTTAATAACTAAATTAATGAATTAATTCACTAGGGATACCCGCTCTCTCCTAGAAGAGAGTGAGATTCTATATTGGGGGTAGTGTATTAGGTGTTTCAAAAACAACATACTACTACAAAAGAGGTTAGATCTTATTTGGAATCTCAGGTAAAATAGCTTTAAATAATATAACGAAATAGTACTCTGACTTTTAGATAACTTTAGGAGTTGTTTGTTCAGTAAAAATTCATCATTAATCGGTGGTTCTCCTGTCAAATGTACAGCTTTGTCATTCCATTAGAAGTCCATAGTTAACAACTTGTAATTGGTGACTACTGGACCCAAAAAGTCTAACCATTGGGTACCTAAAACCACATAGCATCTTAAATACGCAAAATAAATAAATCCATGCAAAATTTATGCCCTTACAAATACAATTTCACTTCAACACCACTACTGTCACAAATCAAAAAATTCCCATTACCAATGTATACTTTGAATTACTTGGAAGATGTAATAGGTAATCCCAATTGTTGCATTACCCTTTCTTGGATGAAATTATGGGTGTTTCCACTATCTATAAGGATATGTACATAATGATTGCCAATTCGTCATTTAACCCTTATAGTTCTTAGAAAATTTGGCCAGCTAATGCATGCATACTAACTTCAAGAAAACATATATAATAGAATCAATGGTATCATCCTTGGCACCTAATTCCTCCATTATTACAGAATCTTGTACTTCCTCATCCCCAACAAGTAAAAAAAAATTGGCTTTACATTTATGGTCAGGTGTATACTTATCATCACAGTTGTAACACATGCCATTTTTTCTCCTAATATTCAGCTTTGCAGGAGATAATCTTTTGATAGGAAGAGATGGATTCTTTGAATTCTGTGGTATAGTATTCAGTATAGGTTTAGCATAAACAGGTGATCAAATGAAGGACTTTGCCAAGAAGACTTGAAATAATGTTTCAATTCATTGAATTTATCCTATTGTGACCTTGCTAAAGCCATAGCTTGCAGTAAAGATTGAGGTTGTGCTACTAGTAATTCATGTTCAATTTCAGATTTCAATCCATAGATAAAGAAGCTTATCAATAACTACTCAAACAAACCATGCACCTTTGTAGAAAGATCTTCAAATTATTTTTGATAATTTGCTACTGATGTAGTCTGCTGCAATTTGGATAAAGCACCTCTATAGTCCTCATACATTGGAGGACCATATCTAAGATTAAAGGCATTTAAAAATCCTTTCCATGATTCAATGAAACCATTAGAATGCATTCATTTGAATCAACTAAGAGCAGGACCTTTTAAATGAAAAGAAAAAATTAAAATTCTCTGATTTTCAAGAGTTATAAAACTAAAAAAAAATTGCTCAATGTTGAATATCCAACCTGAGACATCTGCTCTATCAAGATGAGGCACATTAATTTTCATGGATCGATGTTGATAATTGTTGTTGTTGGGTGTATGGATAGTGGTTTGTGGATTCTCTATATCAGAATCAATTTTGTTCTCCATTTTATGATCAACAACTTGCATAAACCTTGTATTAGTATTGTTGATATCACGAATTTGAGTTTCAGTTTCCTTCCTAGACTCATTGAGACTTTTGATAGCATCATCAATCTTTGCAGATCTAGTACCTTCCGTCATTAAAGATACAGAAAATGAAAACACCAATGTTATAATTGAGAGGCTTCCTGAGATTTTGAGAACTGAGAAACAAGTGGACTGCGAATGAATTTCTCTATTCGAGCTAGAGATTGGCTCCTTAAGAAAAGAATTAGCTGAGTTTTTCATACCATCTAACGCCTGTTACATGTATATTTATACAACTTTTATTGTTGTTATCTTTCTTGATTGGTTATAACTGCTATTCTGCTAACACTAGGCAGCATTAACTATTTCTTGATAACAACTGACTGTTGTAACAGATTTTACTAACAAACTAACTACTTTCTGTTATATCCTTTCCCTCGGCCTCTTTCATGGTTTACAACACAAAGTCATTCATCCAAGTTAGTTTTCTTCTAATTCTTCTTGTTCTACCAGCATCCACATCCTTAGTATCTATCACTTCTTCTGTTACAATATTTTTCCCTGCTGCCAGCTCTACAATATCCTTCTCTGCTGCGTGCTCTGTAACACAATTCTAGCTGTAGTTAGATCAGGAGAGTATATTGTCCTTGCCACAGCAACATCAGGAGTGGCAGCATCAATTTTGATTCCAACACTTCATGCAATATTGGAAAACAAAGTGGCCTGGCTCAACATTTAGGACTGGCAGTTAGCCAGTGCAATGCAAGGGATTACAAGATATTTTCTTAAAAAATAACTAAATTGATATTTTGTATGAAAAACTTTTCAACCTTTATCTATATAAGACAAATCAAATTTAAATGGGATAATTGGTAAAAAAAAAATTCACAATTGTTTCATTCTATTATAAGATAGC
>CM018914.1:20165751-20168251 GCA_009663005.1 Actinidia chinensis | reverse complement strand
ATCTGCAACTGGTGCAGCATGCCTGCTTGTTTGACTTGTCGCCCCCAGATTGGCACCAGTTAGAGCATAGACACTCCAGGGAGTCTACTTCGATTGTCTTATTTTGTATATGAATCCGTTATCAATTACGTCTTATTCTACATATAAATACATTATGATGTAGTTCTTACAGCATGAAAGTGTTTTTTTCTTCTTTTCCTTTGTCCTATTGTATAGGCACATACGGATCCAGTGAGGCGGTTTTTTGGAAGTCATCTCTATTTTCGGATTGTCTGATGTATTTTTTTTTCCCGATTCAAATGCTTCTAATGCAGGGTCAGGTATAGTTGCTGTTTCTCCCACTGCCCCACTAGGTGTGTTTTCAGCTTTAGCTCTTTTTGATCTTTGCTTGTGGGCTGGAGCTTTTTGGGGATTCGGATGCTATGCTGGCTGAGGTTAATGAGCTCAAACTAGGCTTCTGCTTGCCAATGAACCAGTGTCTTCCCTTTTTAGGTGACTTTGGGTTCCTAGCCCTTTTAATGGCAGCTGGAGCTATTATTCTATTTTTGTTGTCCCAGTTATCTGGGTATCATATTTTTCTATTCTTGCTTAGTATGCAAAGTGTAATGTATGTTAAGACACTATAGCACTGCAAGCTCTGTCCATTTATAGGTGGGAGATCTGGCTTGTGGATGCAGTCCAGTGTACTTACCGATTGCACGTTTGAATGCCTTCTTGGGTTGTATACTTTCTTCTGTTTGGATTAATGGATGACTTTTAGGTTGTGTTTGGATCATGCATTTTTGGAGGAATTTACTAGGGGAAGGGAAAGATATAAATGCGTTCATTCATTTTGTTTTCTTCTTGGATTTTCCTTTTACCTTCCATTTCCTTCCATAAATCCCTTCATAGATCCATTATCCAAACACAACCTTGTGACAGAACCAGAAGTTTGTGAATTAGTTGAGTTGTGGGAGCCCTGAAATAATTGTTAAACATGTATATATGCAAGCTTCCAAGAGTGCAGCTTCTCTGTTTGGTGTGGTGTGGTGTGGGGTTGGGGGGGTGTTACTCCATAATTGTCCCTGTCATAGAAGGTCTGATTTGAGCTCCCAAGCTGCAGTCAAGAGGAAAGAGAAATATATATGTACATTAAATGGTGGAGTTTGGACTTTTTCTGGTGCTTTTTCATTGCAGACGATGCGCTATTAGAGCACCTCCAATGCAGCTGCCAAAGCTAAATAATTATGCTCTCCAAATTTTGCCATTCTATACGTTGTAACATGCTAAAATTTACTAGCATTTGGATGGGCGAAATGGCTTCTTGCGTGCGTTGGAGATGTTCTAATAGGATGGATGGAGAGTTTGATAATTTTATTTTAACTAGTTGTGGTGCACGTGCGTTCTAATAGGATGGATGGAGAGTTTGATAATTTTACTTTAACTAGTTGTGGTGCACGTGCGTTGTACGTGATAAGTCAATAAATATAGTTAACGATTTGTTTAGTGATCGGCAACCATGGTTGATTGCTGTTCTAATAGGATGGATGGAGAGTTTGATAATTTTACTTTAACTAGTTGTGGTGCACGTGCATTGCACGTGATAAGTCAATAAAAATAGTTAATGATTTGTTTAGTGATCGGCAACCATGGTTGATGACAGCAATCGTGAAAGAGTTTTTACAATGGCGTTGCAGTTCTTTTTAAAATTTTGATATAGGGATGTTCGTATGCTTGCACATTTCGTATTGCCAATTTAAAGGGTAGTGTGTTACACGAAATGTCTTTTAAAAAGAAAGTGACATTGTCTCTTTGAGACGTATTGGAGAGAAAAAAAAACATGCATATATATATTAAATACACATAGTTTGTCTTTGAATATAATATGACATGTTTGAATACCCAATATTACAGAATTACAAATAAGTAAATGGAAAGTGCTTGAAGTATTTGATTTTTAACTTGGACAGTCCTTTAGCATGGTCTTGAAATCCGTCGAGCAAGCTGTACGAGGGGAAGATGTTATATGCATATTGTGTTATTGCTAAATGAATTATTTTCAAAAGAAGTGTCTCACTTGTACCCGAATGTTTTGGTCCGTATAAAATAACCTTGAAGAATGTGCTTGAAGAAATTATTTACCAGATTTTATTTACTTTAGTAATTTTGTGGTTGGTTTGAAAATCTTCTGCTGAAGCTATGTGAGTGGTGAGATTGCTGTGAGGAGTGATAGCTATTAATGATCTGCTTGCCAATGGAGTCACCAACATTGGAGCAACGCCAACAATGCCTAACCAAAATAAAAACAAAAGCCATAAAAGAGCGTTGTCTATGTATTCAGACACTTTCCCAGCATTGTATAACAATCTTATCTATTCCTTTGAATATTCTTCTTTTATTCTTTTTAACTGCAAATATAGAAATTTTATTAGTTGGTGTAGAGGGTGAAAATTGTTAAAGATGCGTGGACAAACCAGCAAGGGACACGTGGTGTGTAGGAGATGACTCGTCCAAGTGTAAA
>CM018914.1:20115751-20118251 GCA_009663005.1 Actinidia chinensis | reverse complement strand
GATGGTTAATTAATCTGAACCTAATTATTGATACCCATGAAGAAGGATTTTAATTGTGGTATTAGAAATAGTGATTAAGATATTTTAGTCCTATATATACGATATGTGGGCTGCCAATCCTAATGACTAATTTTTTTATAGAATTTTTGAGAAACAATCTGAGAGCCCACACTAAAAAAGGATTGGTTAGGTTTGAGAAAAAGCAGAGATGTAATACCCTGAGCCCATAAATTTTCTTTAATTATGCAAATAATGACGTGTACAATAATTGGTATAAATTATGAGAAGTTAAAGGTTGAAGTGGTTAAATTAGAGTTAGAAGTTTAAAGTCCCAAACGATAAAATTAAGCTAGAACTTTCAAAACTTTAGACTTAAGTTTTTGCTCAATTTTCTTCTTAGCGTTCGAACGCTAAGAAGTGCGTTCGAACGGTAACAGTGTAAAAAGAAATTGAAAAGAAAAAGAGGAACAATGGAGTTAATTGGAGGTAGGCACATGGGATAATTTTCCATGTGTCTTCAATTATACACTCACACATACACAACACACCCACACAACATACGTAGAAAGAGAGAGAGAAGAAGAGAAGAAGAGAAGAAAAGAAATAAAGAGAGGAAGAGAGGAAAGAAGAGGAGAAGAGAGGGAAAATCAACGGAAATGAGAGAGAGAAAGCATTGAGAACTCAAACCCAAGCCATAAGGAAGCCATTGGAAGCTATTGGAAGCCATTTTTGAGCTTGAAGAGTGGTAAGCAAAACCCTAACTTTTGTGTATATGCATGTATGTGAGGTAGATTAATTTTAGATACTTCCTTGAGTCCTATTAACTTTAATTTTGACAGTTTGAAGATTTATTTTAAGGATTAAAGAGTGAGGTTTGAAAAAACTCCCAATATGAAAATGTTAGAGTTTTGAATTTCAAACTTAGATATACAATGTTAAAATTGTCTTTCAGACTTGACCTTGAGTTATTGTGACTTGTTTGGGTTGGTTTTTGAACCCTAAAAACCTTGAGAGGAATGGTATTGGTTTGAAGTTGGATTGGTTGAAGCTTGTCCCAAATTCGTAGGCTGGCGTTCGAACGGGGCATTCGAACGGGGCAGTTTTAGCCTTAACGTTCGAACGGGGCATTCAAACGTCCAAAGGGTTGCATTTTCAATTTTTCCTAGCGTTCGAACGCCAGACTCAGCATTCGAATGCTATGGCCTAGGCAGCGCAGACACTATTTTGTAAAACGGGCATAATTTCTCAAAAATATTCGAATTGAGGCACCGTTTGAAGCATTGGAAAGTAAACTCGTAGACCTTTGTAACAACTTAAGTTTGCACTATAGTGTGATAAGTTGAAGTTTAAAGTTGACCCAAGATTTTACCAGCAACATTATTTTTCAGAATTTTAGTCCTTTTTGCTCAATTTTCTTTTTAGCGTTCAACGCTAAGAAGTGCGTTCGAACGGTAATAGTGTAAAAAGAAATTCAAAAGAAGAAGAGGAATAGTGGAGTTAATTGGAGGTAGGCACATGGAATAATTTTCCATGTGTCTTCAATTATACACTCACACATACACAACACACCCACACAACACACGTAGAAAGAGAGAGAGAAGAAGGGAAGAAAAGAAATAAAGAGAGGAAAGAAGGGGAGAAGAGAGGGAAAATCAAGGGAAATGAGAGAGAGAAAGCCTTGAGAACTCAAACCTAAGCCATAAGGAAGCCATTGGAAGCTATTGGAAGCCATTTTTGAGCTTGGAAAGTGGTAAGCAAAACCCTAACTTTTGTGTATATGCATGTATGTGAGGTAGATTAATTTTAGATACTTCCTTGAGTCCTATCAATTTTGATTTTGACAGTTTGAGGCTTTATTTTAAGGATTAAAGAATGAGATTTGAAAAAACTCCCAATATGAAAATGTTAGAGTTTTGAATTCCAAACTTAGATATACAATGTTAAAATTATCTTTCAGACTTGACCTTGAGTTATTGTGACTTGTTTGTGTTGGTCTTTGAACCCTAAAAACCTTTAGAGGAATGGTATTGGTTTGAAGTTGGATTGGTTGAAGCTTGTACCAAAATCGTAGGCTGGCGTTCGAACGTGGCATTCAAACGGGGCAGTTTTAGCCTTAGCATTCGAACGGGGCATTCAAACATCCAAAGGGTTGCATTTTCAATTTTTCCAAGCATTCGAACACCAGACTCAGCATTCGAATGCTATGGCCCAGGCAGCCCAGACACTATTTTGTAAAATGGGCATAACTTTCTCAAAAATATTCGAATTGAGGCACCGTTTGAAGCATTGGAAAGTAGACTCGTAGACCATTGTAACCACTTAAGTTTGCACTTAGATATACAATGTTAAAATTATCTTTCAAACTTGAGCTTGAGTTATTGTGACTTGTTTGGGTTGGTCTTTGAACCTTAAAAACCTTGAGAGTTTGAAGATTTATTTTAAGGATTAAAGAATGAGGTTTGAAAAAACTCCCAATATGAAAATGTTAGAGTTTTGAATT
>CM018914.1:19930751-19933251 GCA_009663005.1 Actinidia chinensis | reverse complement strand
CCATTATTGATTAAGATCCTTTGCACATTGAAATTGGCGATTGTGGCAGAGACGACCGTTGCATCATCATGGAGAAGATGCAAGCTTCTTAGGTCGTCGTTGGTGAAAGTGATATGCTAGTGACCTTCGGGCAAAGCAGTTCGTGTATTTGCCTTCCTTGCATGCCTCTTCCGAGACAAGCTTGAACATCCTCTTGATCCAAATTCTCCATGGATAGTCTGGATATCTCTTATTGTCATCCTGTTATCGCCATATCTTTTATTAGGTGAGTCCGGCCATTGGCAATCCGCTACATATTTCCTCAGGTATCCCCTCCTAATCAGGTCGGCTATTTGTTCTTTCAACTAAAAACAATCTTCCGTGTTATGACCATGATCTTTGTAGAACTCACAATACTTGTTCTTATTCCTCTTAAGGGGATTGGTTTTGATCTTCCCAGACCACTTATCAAAGTCCTCATTTTTTATCTCCACAAGCACCTAGGCTATAGGGGTATTGAGAGGTAGTAGCACCAAGTTGGGTCGGCGTGGTAGAGTACAAGTGCGACATTCATTGTTTTGTTCCCTCGCATCCCATCCAAACCTTTTACTTTTCACTTTGGCCCTATAGTCTAATCGCCTAATATCAAGTTCCTTTCTTTTGAGATCATCCCTTCCTCTTCTCCTACGCTTGGCTTCGGCCAATTCCTCTGCTGCGATGTATATATCGGCCTTACTCTGGAGCGTCGATAAGGTTTTAGGGACATTCTTGGAGAGGGAGTCAAACAGTGGGCCTAGGCGAAATCCTTCCATCATGGCCATAACCACCACTTTGTCATTGGGGTCCTTTACCTCTAGAACATCCTAATTGAACCGCTTGATGTAATCTTTCAAACTCTCTCCTTTTTGGTGAACTGTGAAGAGGTGATAGGCATTCTTTTTCCCGACCTTGCAACTCATGAAATTGGCGACAAAAAGCTTACTCAGGTCACCAAATGAATCATAGTTCTTGGAGATAACTTTATAAACTATGATCTCGCCGGGCCCTATAAAAAGCTTTGCACATCACCTCATCCGAGTACCCCTAGAGAGACATCAAGTTCTTGTAGGAATCTAGGTGGTCTGTAGGATCAGTCTTTCCTTCGTACACTCTGAGCTGAGATGGCATCTTGAATCTGGATGACACCTTAACCTTCATCACCTTATCCATGAGTGGTGGTTCAGTTTGCCTGATCAAAACTTCCATAGTGATTGAAGTACTTGCACCGGTGTTTATAGTGTCAATTCGAGCGTCCAGGTCTTTGATCTTTTGGGTTGTGGACTTATCTCGACATTTTGGGGCTCAGTCACCAGGGCGAGGTGATCTTCCTCTTCTCCTGGTTTCCACACCATCCGTATCGGGAGTTCGACTTGAGGACCAGGACTCTAAAAGGATATGACTTCTTTCTCGCCTTGAGTGCAAACTTGGTGATCGGTGGTGTAGGCTTTTGGTGGAATGTGCTCGACTAGTGCTTTGGCGACTTTAAGAGTCGTGGTCATCGGATTAGTGAGAACGGCGAGATCGGTTAGCCTCTTCCTAAGTAGGGGCTACAACATAAGAGGTTGGTCGTTCATGGCGAGATTTTGTATTAAACGGGCATTGTTCTCGTTCATGATCCTAATCTACTCGATGATCCCATGCATCTCATAGTAGAGGCCTTCAAGATCTAGAGCTTGACTGGTGTTCGCTATAGGATGTGCTCTATTATCTAGAGGGCTATTGGCACTTGGTTTAGGTAACAAACGGCTGTAAAAGTACATAGAAAGTTGAGAATTGTCGTTCTCATAGACGGCGCCAAACTGTTGTGATAGAAAACTAGAGCGAGCAACCAACAGTTAGAATTGCTCTTTAAGCTCGGTATTTGACCTTGGCAACCTGCGCAAGGAAACAAACATTACTAGCTGGGGTGAGGCCGCTACAAATTCCTTTGGCATGGAGATTAGACTAAGGCAAACAAACTAAAAGTGATTTATTTGAGCTCTCAAAGTTAGTTTGCAAGTGATTCGTCGTACCTTTTCAATGGAGGGGGAACGGCCTTTTATAGATGGAGGAGGAAGAGCTGTGTGAGGAGATCACGGCGAAATCTCCAGGTGGTTATGTATGGAAGGAGATCCAGTGGATATCGGAGGAGAATCAGGATGATGCCATATGGAGATGGTACCGTAAATGTAGGAGTCCAAGAGGAGATGGGGTCTCATATTGATCTTATCCATGGAGGGTCCGGCGAGATAGCTCACCTCGTCCATAGGCGAGTTGATAGTGTTAGGTGATCAAAACATTAAGAGAGTCTAGGTGAGCTCAACACGGATCATAGGAAGAGTTGGCAATATGATCTCTTTAGGTGAGGTATTCATCTTGTTCCAATTAGTAGGTGGGGAATTTCCCCTCATCATCAGGAATCCCTGCACAATACAGAATATGACCTTTCCAATAGCAAAAACCAAAAACGTCAATGAATACATCTACCAGTTTTATGTATATC
>CM018914.1:19925751-19928251 GCA_009663005.1 Actinidia chinensis | reverse complement strand
GAAGAAGAAGAAGAAGAAGAAGAGGAAAAAGAAGTCAATCGCTGAAGTAGTCATAGTCGAAGTCGATTGCTGAAAAAGTTAAAGATGTGACACATAAGCACCCCATGGACTTGTCAAAATTAGACCGATGTGATTCGAAATTAGACCTGAACACTTCTCTGAGATGAGGCATAAAAAGCTCTGCACCTTGAGTCTCCTCAGAAGCATGCACCCATGTGCATTTCACTGGGCTTCGAAATTACAAGGCGATATTCGCTTTGCTGCATTTTGGGCTAAAGTGCGCTTTTCACAACTATTTGTCAACCAATTGCTTAACCCACATGTTGTTACTGAAGACCGACCAACCTGTCAGCCAAACGCTTAACCTACCCTTCTTGTTGAAGATCCAACTCCAAGCTTGACAACGTAGACCGAATTGAGAATGTTCTTAGAAAAACCACAGGCATTGAGGGTTATACTACAGATGTTCAAAGCCAATGGCTATTTCTTGAATCCAAGTTGCCTGAGAAATTCAAAATGTCTTACGTGGATTAGTTTAATGGGACTAGATACCCAATGATTCATTTGAAAATGTATGTAGGCACCTGTGTAAAATACCCACCAATCCGTCCAAACCCGAGCCACAACCTGTGGTTTGAGAGAATAAGCGGATTGGGTTGGGAGGGAAGAATAACATTTTAGGTGGGTTAGTTAAAATTGTGCTGCATTTAAACAGACACGAACCTGCCCACCTATATTCATGTGTAACATAGGATGTACCATACACCTTTCGAAACCTTAGTAAAACTACCCATTTTGAAGTATGTGTCACAGTTGGAGTAGGATTAGGCATAAGCCTATATACATGTAGTGAATCTTTCAATACAATAGGAGATGAGTATTGGAGAATTTTATTTGTGTTTTGCTTAGCCATTGTTAATGTATGCCCTTGATCTCTCTCCCCTCTCAAGGAGACAGAAAATTACCATTGTTGAGCCAGAAATTTTAAGTGATCTTTATATACATAACTATTAAAAAATAGTTGATAAGCATGCTTCATGCCTAGGCACTCTTGATAGTCAGCAAGAGTGCACGTATGAACACCACGAGTGGCAGCCCCACACTAATGACGAGTAGAGTCTCGCAAGTGACCCACCAAGCAGATCAGCACGCGAGCAAAATACGTGAGCCGAGGGAGGCAGATTGGGACTGAGAACAGATTGAGAAATTCGAACATTAACCTCCATTTTTCTCTCTCACTGTAGAAGACCAAAATGTTTAGGCCTCTAGATTTATAAACCCTCATCTACTCTCACTGCGCAATTCTCAAGGAAAGGCAGGTTTTTACCCTAACCTCCTACCCCATTTATTACCATACAGGCTGAGCCATGCATCGGATATGCTCGAGTAGTCATATCACTAGCCACAGAATATCACATCACTAGCCATCGTGTTCAAATAAAAAAACAAAGAGTATAAATTGCAGAGCAATCAAGCTTACTATTCATGGATATAAGGGTACCCTACCCAGTACGAGGAAGGAACTTAAATCAAATAGAGTATCAAGATATAGGTTCTACCAATACAGCGTCGCCTGACGTTCATTTTAAGGACGAGAAAATCTCTCCAGAACAAGTCCAAAAGGCTTACACCCTACATCCATTGTAACACTAGCAGATTTTCTGACAACCTTAAAAAAACCCACCTCATCCTATCATATAGAAAAGAACACCATTTCCCATTTACATAGTTGTCAAACAGTTCGCATCTTCATCACACCCCATTAATCTTTTTATCTTGCTCCTTTCATAAGCTATATTTCTCTATATGTATCTACACTGTCAAGCAGCTCAGAGAGCACCACCCAACTCTCCTCTATGTCTATATATTCGCAACATGAGGACCCTCCCACCCTTTGACTGCTTATTCCTTCTGCTACTTGTTCAGGTAGACGGACCCTTGGATGGTACATCGCCAATGGAGTCCGATGGTAGGCCATTTGGTGGTACTATAACATGATTGCCACCAATTATGGGAAGAAAATAGGAGAAAATAAAATTCAGGTGTAAACTTAAAATCGCGACTCCTTTTGATTTATTGCCCTCGTGGTGGCTGTTGACCGAACGCCTATCTCCTACTGACGAAAGCATGAATATGTTATTGGTCAACTCCTAAGATATCACAATCCGTCTCATAATAGACAAATCCCAGCACCAGAGCCTAGGAGGTCCACTAATTTGGAGTTAATAAAATCGATCACCAGCTAAGGTATCTTGCAGGGTCACCTCCAACACGGGTCTGTAACATAATGATGACTTAGGGTGGTGAATCGTGACAAGGTCAAGCAATTGCCTCGAGACATTTTCCAATTTTACTCCCTTATAATTCCAAACAGGACGAAAAGCGGATTACCATAGGCTCCACTGTGGTGATCCACATAAGACCCAACTCATAATTTTTAATGGTTTGGAATATTATTAGTGAAAGGGAGTGGGTCACATTCCTTCTATCCGACCATAGA
>CM018914.1:19808251-19810751 GCA_009663005.1 Actinidia chinensis | reverse complement strand
GATGGGTAGGAGTGGCACACATTTTCTCTACAATGGATTGCCATGGCACACATTTGCCCAGCAATTCAGTTGCCATGGCACACATTTTCTCGGTAATGGGTTGCCATGGTACACATTACCTCAGCTATGGGCAACCATGGCACACATTTGCTCATCAATGCCAAACATGGCACACATTTTCCCAAGAATTTGGCAGTCATGGCACGCATTTTCTCGGCAATGAGAAGCCATGGCACATATTTGCCCAATAATGGACAACCATGGTAAACAATTTCTTGGTAATGGGCAGCTATTGAACAAGTTTGCCTAGCCACGACACACATTTTCTCAGCAACGGGTAGCCATGGCACATACTTGGCAACCAATGGCACACATTTTCTCGGTAATGGACAGTCATGGCACACATTTACCCAGCAATTCGGCAGCCATGACACACATTTTATCAGCAATAGGTAGCCATGGCATACATTTTCTCAGCAATGGGAAGCCGTGGCATACATTTTCTCAGCAATGGCAAGCCATGGCACCCATTTTCTCGGCAATAATCAGTTGTGCCACACATTTTCTCAGCATTTTGGTAGTCTTGGCACACATTTTTTTGGCAATGGACAGACATAGCACACATTTGCCCGAAAATTCGACAACTATGGCATACATTTTCTCGACAATGGGCAGCCATGGAAAACATTTGCCCAGCCATGGCAAGCATTTTCTTGACAATGGGCAGCCATGACACATATTTGCCCAGCAATTCGGCAAGTATGACATGCATATTCTCGGTAAGAACAGCCTTGCACACATTTTCCTAGCATTTCGGCAGGCATGTCACTCATTTGCCCTGCAATGGCAGCCATAGCACACATTTGCCCTACAATGGACAGCCATGGCACACATTTTCTTGGCAATGGGCAACCATGAAAAATATTTGCCCAGCCATGGCACACATTTTCCCAGCAATTCGGCAGCCATGGCACACATTTTCTTGGTAATGGGCAGCCATGACACACATTTACCCAGCATATGGGCAGCCACGGTACACATTTGCCTAGCAATGTGCAGCCATGGAACTCATTTCCCAGCAATGGATAGCCATGGCACACATTTTCTCGACAATAGGCAACCATGAAAACCCAGCCATGGTACACATTTTCTCGGCAATGGGCTGCTATGGCATACATTTTCCAGGTAATGGGCAGCCTTGGCACGCATTTGCTCAACAATGGACAGCCAGACACACATTTTCTCAACAATGGCAGTCAAAGAACAAATTTGCCCAGCCATGGTACACATTTTCTTGGCGATGGGTAGCCGTGGCACACATTTGGCTAGTGATAGCACATATTTTCTCTACAATGGACAGCCATGGCACACATTTGTCCAGCGATTCGGCTGCCATGGCACACATTTTATCGATAATGGGTTTCCATGGTACACATTTTCTTGGCAATGGGCAGCCATGGCACACATTTTTTAAGCAATTCAAAAGCCATAGCACATATTTGCCCTGCAATTCGGCAGCTATGGAAAACATTTGCCCAGCCATGGCACACATTTTCTCAACAATGGGCAGCCATGGAAAGCATTTGCCCAGCCATGGCACACATTTTCTCGGCTATGGGCAGCCATGGCCCACATTTGCCCAACAATTCGGCAGCCATGGCACACATTTTCTTGGTAATGGGCGGGCATGGCACTTATTTTCTCGGTAATGGGCAGACATGGCCCACGTTTGCCCAACAATTCGGCAATCATGGCATGCATTTTCTCGATAATGGGTAGCCATGGCACACATTTTCTCGGCAATGGGCAGACATGGCACACATTTGCCCAACAATTCGGCAGCCATGGCACACATTTTCTTGGTAATGGGCGGGCATGGCACTTATTTTCTCGACAATGGCTAGCCATGGAACACATTTTCTCGGTAATGGCCAGCCATGGAACACATTTGCCCAGCAATGGACAGCTGTGGCATAAATTTTCTCGTCAATGGGCAGCCATGGCATATATTTGCCCAGCAATTCGGCATGTATGGCTCACATTTTCTCGATAAGAATAGCCATGGCACACATTTTCCTAGTAATTCGGCAGACATGTCACTCATTTGCTCGGCAATAGGCAACCATAGCACATATTTGCCCTGCAATGGACAGCTATGGCACATATTTTCTCGGTAATGGGCAGCCATGGAAAACATTTGCCCAGCCATGACACACATTTTCCCAGCAATTTGGCAGCCATGGCACACATTTTCTTGGTAACGGGCAGCTGTGGCACACATTTACCCAGCATATTGGCAGTCGTGGTGCACATTTGCCTAGTAATGGGCAGCCATGGAACTCATTTGCCTAGCAATGGAAAGCCATGGCACACATTTTCTCGGTAATAAGCAACAATGAAAAACATTTGCCCAGCCATGGTACACATTTTCTCAGCAATGGGTTGTCATGGCATGCATTTTCTAGGCAATGGGCAGCTATGGCACACATGTGCCCAGCAA
>CM018914.1:19778251-19785751 GCA_009663005.1 Actinidia chinensis | reverse complement strand
GTTCCCTTCTCTTTTTCCTTTTCTTTTCTTTCTTTCTTTCTTCCAATTTTGTTATACTCTGTTACCGTTCGAACGCCCTCTTTACCATTCAAATGCCAAGAAGAAATTTGGTTGACTAGAGTTCGAACGCCTATTTTAGTGTTCAAAATTCCAAAGAGCATGAAAATTGATTTTGGCTTTAGCGTTTGAACACCTATCCTAGCATTCGAACGCTAAGAAGAAAATTGGGCAGAACTAAAATTTAAGGCTTTGAAAAGTTTTAACTCAAATTTGATCACTTTTGAGCCCTAAAATCATAATTACTCGAGTTAATTAATGTACGGTTCATGAGTTACATAGTTAAAGAGGATTAACAGATTTGGCGTGTTACAAGCAATCTGTCCAATTCTGTGTAAAATAGGAAATGGACCATAATATTTTTGATAGAGTTTGGAATTTAGTCTTTGAGCTAAGGATTGTTACTTGTAAGGATGTCATTTGACCGTGACCAAATCTCCCACCTGAAAAGATAAATATCGTTTATGATTATCAGCTTACTGCTTCATTCTTTTTTGGGCTTTTAATAAGTTTTGTTTTAATTGTTGTAGAACTTCTTCCCTAGTAACCAATTCAGTATCAACAGCTTGTATAGAAGATCCTAGCAAGTATATTTGAATAGTTCTAGGTGGTTTTCCATATAAAGCTTGAAATGGTGTCATTCTAGTTGAAGAATGGAAGGATGTGTTATACTAGAATTTTGCCCAAATTAAGAATTTTGCCCAAGTTTGTGGATGTTGATGAGTAAATGCTCTCAAATACTACTCCAAACATCTACTCAAAACTGCAGTTTTCCCATTAGTCTAAAGATGGTAAGCAGAACTATACTTCAAAGTTGTTCCACTCATCTAAAACAAAGCTTGCCAAAATTTTAAAGTCTTTATCTGAGACAATAGAGAGAGAAAATCCATAGTGTTTGATAAGCATTTGGTAAACAAATTAGTCACTGATACAACAGTAAAAGAAGTGGTCAGAGTTCCAAAATAAGCAGCTTTTGACCATCTATCAACAACCACCAATATAACTGTGGATCCTTTAGACGAAGGAAGTCCTGTGATAAAATTCATAGATAAATCCTTCCATACATTCTCCAGAATAGGCAGAGGTTGAAGCAAACAAATAACTTTTGAAGTAGAATATTTTATCTTTTGATAAATATAACAATTAGCCATAAATTTACGTACATCCTCTTGCATACCAGGCCAATAAAAATTGACAGATACCCTTCAAAAAAATTCCAATATTCTAGTATGACCATCCATAGGAGTACTCTAAAATTCATGGAGAATATCTAATTTAAAGGAAGAATCAGAGGCCAACCTTAGTTTATTCTTGAAATATAATAGTCCATCCTTCAATGTATGTTGTGATGTAGAACCATCAGAGCAATCTTGAATTATTGCTTGTAATTCAGGATTTTTCAAAAACTTATTTCTTAAGAATCTAACAACTAGATGTAACAGTACTAAGAGCACATAAAACACCATTAGAAACTATTAGTTGTTGTTCAACTGATTCTTCACCCTTCTCTTCTTCCTTAATTCTAGATAATGCATTAGCCACATTATTTTCCTTGTCAGGTTTATAGACAATTGTATAGTTAAAACTCAATAGCTTGCTAAGGTACTGGTGTTGTTCAGGCATTTGGATGCCTTGATGCATAAGGTGTTTAAGATTTTGATAGCTTGAATGTTTTGCCCAACAAGTAATGTCTCCATATGATAACAACTTTAGTGATTGGAAACAATTCTCTCACATATGTAGAGGCTGCACACATCTTGACAGTCATTTTTTTATTGAAAAAAATAATTGGATCATTGTTCTACATCAACACAGCTCCAATAGATATGGATGCACTATAGACTAATATATCATAAAAAAATCTATGACAAATTTTTTTAAGTAAGGTAAGAAAACTTGATTTTAGACTCTGATAATGCTAGACCAGTTAAACATGTTTCCCAATTGGTCAAACCTATCTCGACCGGTTGAACTTTTTCTCGAACGGTAGAAGGTTACCCTATCATGCCACTGTTTATTCCTGATTGGTCGAACATTTTCTCCGACCGATTGAAGCTTTATAGATCCCAACTTTTGACCAACTGAACCCCCACTGTTGACATAATCCTCTATCAGCTAAGTAAAAGTCATAAACTTTACATTTTCTTTTACTTTAAGTTTACAATGTAAATAGAAAATACCCCAATTTGGATTCAATAAAAAATACAAGAAAATATAATTCTCATGAAATAAATAATAAAATTTCAGTTTTAGTACATAAATAATTTTCAGCAATTATTTTAAAAGTATTTTTTTTTACTATTGAAGGTATACATTATAATAAAAATTCTACAAAATCAGTTTTGAATATTCAATATATAAAGAATAATTATTGGAAAAAATAATTTGAATAAAATAATATTTCAAAAATTTATTTTTTCATACGTAGCCAAATTTTGATAAAAAATAATTTTTTAAGAAAACTTGTCATGTAAACCTCTTTTGAGAGTCTCTCTTTACCATGTACTTATCCAACTATAGTCTTTAATATTATTCATTGAAATGAATAAACGTGTAGGAATCAATTCGACTTTCTTAAGTAGCGCGCCGAATGAGAATAACACAATATCCACACAAGCAAAGTAAGTAAGCTTAATCACTAAAGTAGAGTAAATTACTCTTTTATGCTATGATATACACATGAATTATGTTATGCTATGCAATTAAAAATTATGGATTAGATAAAAATCTTTCGAAAAGATTTTGTATATATATGCCTATGTACCATATATTTCCACCTTTCGGGAAGGTACTCAGTTGGCATATCTCGACTCAAAGAGGCGTGGAAATATGTTAGCAAACCCGACTAAGGACGGGAGGTCATAGTGCATGATGTATGTTTCAAGAATCATGTTGACCATTATACGCATGGTCAAATGATAAGGTTTAGCATGAATTATGACATATGATAACCAACTAAGGGCGGGCACAAGTATTCGCATGAATTTTGAATATATTTTGAAATATCAAATATTTTAACTTAAGCTATGTTATGGTATGTTACAGGCATCTACGATGGATTTTCATGTCTTTGATATGTATATCAAACCTATGTTACAGATTATGGTTATACGCTAAGTAAATGTGCTTACAAATATTGTTTCTGACAATGGTTTTAGGAAACAAAGGCAAGCAAGTGGAGTAGATCGATAGAGCCATATGTTTTGAAATTTATTTTGAACAATGTAAACTTTACGTGATACTTTGTCAGGTTATGTAACAAGAACATTAATTCATGTAGTATAACCCAGACTAGAATATTCGAGATCTTTTGGATATATAAATGTATGTATATATTTAATGATAAGATAAATAAAATCTCTCTACTGTTACAGGCACGTATTTTTAGAATTAATGATTTTTAAACATTTATTCCCTTTTTGGCTTCAAAAATAAATGAACATGTTTCGTTTCCGTTAATGAAAAGAAAAGAAAAATTTTTAAAGGAAAAAGAATTTCGAAAAACAACGTGATGCCGCCTGACGCCACGTGGAGCCACTTGGGGGTTTGGAGACGTCACACCGATGGACAATTGGAGAGGGTAATTCAGATACCAGAAGATTTACTACGGCTATGCACGTTAAACTTCAAGGAAGGTTGGGAAGAGCATCTACCGTTAGTGGAAAAAATACTGGCTCACAACACTTACAACAAATGTAATATCTGAATGAGTTTTGGTCAAGTAGATAAGACGTCCGACAAGACATTGATAAGTAGATGCATCTGATAGTAATTCCCCCGATTTAGTTGATAATTTAAGATTTGGATCCATAGGTGTGGAGGTTGGCTAACATCCCATCATACCCGTATCTTGGAGAAGGTCTAGGGTGTATTTTCACTGGGATAAGCAGATCCTAAGGTGAGAGCGTGCAATCTCAATGCCAAGAAAGTACCTTAGAGGACCTAAATCCTTGATGTCAAAGGATTGTCCAAGGGCCTATTTCACAGTAATGATACCTGATGCATCATCTCTAGTAATAATAATATCATCCACATAGAAAGATAGGAGAATGCATTGACAACTAGATCTACGACGAATGAAACAAGTATGATCAAAATGACATCGAGTAAAATTCATAAATATAATCACACTACTGAAGTGACTCAACCACATACGGGGGGATTGTTTAAGACCATAAAGAGACTTTTGTAGATGACAAAGTTTTCCCAAATACTCCCCTTCATCCCGAAAACCAAGTGGAGGATACATATAAATAGTTTCATCCAAATTTCTATTTAAAAAGCATTTTTGACATCCAATTGGTGAAGTGGCTAGAAGTGGGAAACAACTAAGGAGATAAGAAGGTGAATTGTCATTAATTTGGCCACAGGAGCAAATGTGGCATTGTAATCTTTGCTCAGAACAACAAGACGAGCCTTATACCGCTCAATAGAACCATCAGCCTAAACTTCACATTAAACACCCACTTACTACCAACAGATTTAGCCCCATGAGGTAAAGGAACAACCTTCCAGGTACCGAAGATGGGACCCATCAAATGATTTCTTATAGCCAAACAAAGAGGGGCCCACGAGACTGTCCGAACAAGGCTGCAACAGATTCACACGCAAACAGATCTAGAGACGCAGTAATGCTTGTAGGCTTAACCACACGTAAACAGATCCTATCCACACGCAATAACGCAAATCTAGAGATTACAACCGCACACAGACAAAAAATAGATCCAGATACGCACTCCACGCAGTAATGGAGCTCAAATGCTCAACCACAAATCACAACGACACATAGACCAAAGGTTCTGGCATCCGTCGAAGGACCGACAGGTGACGGAGAAGCCAGCCAGAGGCCCGGTGAGGGACAACATAGCTTGTCGGGTTTTCAAGGCAACCAACGGGAACGCTTGTTAGAGGTCAAGCGAGTAATGGCGAAGCCTGTAAGAGGTCTGGCGTGTGACGGGGAAGCCTGTCAAAGTCAAATTGACCCTTAACAGGTTGCAGATCGAGGGTCAGGTGAGGCTAATCAAAGCCTATCGAGTTCAAATTGAACCTTGACAGGTCCAGATCAAGAGCCTTAGGCGTGCAATAGCCTGAATCGATGTCGCCTAGACCTGGGTTGGCTTCGTCGGAGGTCGGATACCTCTGATAACAATCGTTGCAGGTCACCAAACGATCGCTATAGATTGATCACCGTGCGACGCAGGTAAGGGTAGGGTTGAAATCAGAAAAATAAATAAATTAGGGTTTGACTCTAATACCAAGAAAAAAATCAGAATAGAAGAGAATAATCGTTTGTATATTTTCTTGTCTTAATATTATATCAACATGTTTATATTTATACACAAAATAAAGAAACAAAAACGGAAATAATATCAAATTAAGGCTAACAATGAGGAACTAAATCAACTTAAATCAGGAACTAAATTAGGAAAATATTCTAGGAATATCCTAGAATATTTCCTATTTCCAACAACTGTCACTCGTTCTCACATTTTCATTACTTGACTCATCATCTTAATACCTATATAGACATTGAATTTTGGAAATCTTATTTATTTTCATACATAGGTACTAAAATACTTTTCTCCTCTCGTGAGACATTTTCCTTGTCATTAAAGTTTAATTATTATTTTTTGTTTGTATGTCAACTAAGTGTAGTTCTCATCCGTCAGTTTCATACTAATGGCCTGGACTGAATGTGAATGGATCCGAATTTCCGCTAGCCATTGTTCTCATAAACATAGCAAGTCAACTCGAAGATCACCAGAGAAGAAGCCTACTGGTCTGATCTGGTATGGCCAGGTCAACAGACGAGAAGAAGTCAATTGGCAATTGGAAGCTTTCCGACTATCTAAGTTTGGTCGAGTCACCTTGTTAATGTTTCCAAGGTTTTGTGGGTTGATTCGCAAGAGGAAGCTTGCGTAGTGAGTTGAAGACTGGTTGCAATAGTTGCCAGCATCAACCACTGCAAAGCTATCGCAACAAAGAGGTGAATGAGTTAAAATGAGTCGAAAATTGACCCAAAACAGGCACAAGGGAGATGCAAGGGCTTGTTCGACCAAATGCAAGGAGTAGCATTGACAAATTCGAAGAATGAGAGACTAGGCTTGGTTTGGTTCAAAAATCTTATACTCAATTAATAATGTTTTTAAGTTGAATTTATCTTTTGTGATTGTGGTGGGTGAACTTGAATTTGTCTTGTTTACAGTAAATCCAGTTATTTTTCCTTGAGAATGAGTTATCGAAGGTTTATCAGTATGCTTCTTATTTCAGGACAAGATGTTTGACTTTGTGCTTAGTTAAGCATTGAGTCGAAACAAACTAGTAATGTATTCGTAGAAATATCAGAAATGGGATGGGATCCTTGGAATACCCCCTTTAAATATACTCTTTATAATAGCTAATCTTGAACAATAGTGGTGTTGGTTCGGCTGAAGTTTCTAAATCAAACCCAATGCTAAAGGTTGACCTAACAGCCATAAAATGACAAATGAAACTGAGGTAAGTTTCATAGTGAATCAAAAAAACTAGGTTCACCAAAGTTTGAGGTAAATTGGAATTTCTTCCTCTAATAGCATCAAAAGGATATTGGTGCTTAACTACATTTTTTTTTTCAATCTGGAGCAGGAGAGGTGAATAATGGAAGTCCAATATGCATTCAAATAAATTAATGTGATGAAGATCCAAGATTGTTCCTTGTGGGCGAAATGGTTAATTCTTTTCACAAAAAAAGGAAGAAAAAAGACTAAGAATCTGAATTTGTTTTGTATTTTGATTAATTAGCTTATTGTCATTAAGTTATTTTAGTAGTTTTCTTAGTTGTTAGGTACCTCCTTTGGAGGTAAGGTGATTGTAAGGTATATGTAAGCACCTTGTCATCAAGGTGTGTACTTGTAAGCTACTTGTATGCCGTTTATCTCCTCTCTATTAGTCTTGTCATTGCATGGTTGCCAATTGTAACTTTTAGATATTTGCAGTTTTTTCTTTAGTGTGAGGCACTTCCTTATGAAGAAATCTCCTTAGATATTTATGGTACTTCATCATGAAGTAACCTCTTTAGATATCTATATATAGGACTGTAATATTATTTTTGAAGGAGTTTTTCTTTTATGAATTGAAATTATGATTTTAGTGTTTTGTCGTAGCCTTAGTGTGCTGACTTTTAGGGCTCAATTATGAGCCCTTAGGTTTTGGTTTTATGCCTTTGTTACTGGATTTGGCATAAATCATTCCTCACAAATTGATTTTTGCATAATTTGGCCTTGATCCGTGTGTTATTCGGGCCTATTTACGATTGTAGTTGTCAAAACCTCAAACCGAGCTACATCAGGTTTGGTATTAAGAGCCAAGTTAAGATCCTTAGTTTTCTTTTCAAAATCTTCTTCAACATGGTAACTAATGCAAAACGTGACGAGAAGATACAAGTTTATGGTGATAGAATCGAAA
>CM018914.1:19745751-19755751 GCA_009663005.1 Actinidia chinensis | reverse complement strand
TTTGGTCTTGTAATCTGGCGTTCGAACGGTAAGGCAAAGATCGAATTTTCAGTCTTTTATGCATCCCAACGCTGTGCAGAAATGTTCAAACTATAAAACCCATTTTTCTTCTCAACTTTCGAACGCTGTCTTCTTTCCTTTTATGACATTCGAACGCCAAGACAATTCCTGAATTTTTCTTCCTAGCGTTCGAATACTAGTTTGTTCTTGGTCTGGAGTATTTGAACGCTCAGTGTATTTTTTCTTTCTTTTGATTTTTTTCATTTCCTCTTCCTTCTCGAACTATTTTGAAGCTATTGGAGTCTAATTCTTCCAACGACGTATTTTTCATTCCATTCCGATTTACAAGTGAAAACTTCTATAATTCTCAACAATGACTCTCGATACACATGCCCACACTCCGTTGTACTTTTATGGCTCCAATTTCATCATTTTTATCAACATTAACCTATAATAAACTTGAACACAATTGTAAGTATGAATCACAATAAAAAGACTTAATTAAACTAAACTAAGGCCAACTTAGGATAATTCAGCAACACTTGGACTATAATTATGTAGTCCAATCATTGAGGTCTAGTCTCGACCGATCAAACCTGGAAAATGCAGAACTCCAATTTTTTTTTTAGTTCGATTTCTAGGCCAATTTTGGACCTCTTAACCCCCAAATCAAGGAAAATACATAAAATAAAAGTTATAGAATCTGAGTTGGCTATCCTACACAACTCAAATCAAACCAAAAGGTCATCATATGAAGGACTTACTCCCAAAATACTACTAACTATTTCATAGAAAAATCAAACACAATCGAAGCTTTAATTTTAGGCCTACCACGAAGTACACGAGCGGTATTTTCAATGTTTTCTCATTATTTTACCATGATAGGGCATACACCTTCTATCTCAAGTGTTTGACACTTACTTGATGGAAAAATTCACAAAAATAGGAGTGAGACAAGGGTATTTACCGAAGTCCAGAAAAGCGTCGCGTGATCTCTTTCACCGCCTTTTCTCTTCCACTCTCTCCCCCTTCTCTTTCTCTATCTCTAGAGTTTTCTAGCTCCCGAGCTTTTTCTTTTTCTTTCTCTCTTTCTTTCCTTTTTTTTCTTTCTCTCATTCTCTGTATCTCCCTCTCTTTCTTTCTTTCTTTCTTCTTCCTTTTCCTTTTGTTTCTTTCTTATGCAAGCTCACTGCACAAGTTTACACATGCACAAGTCCCTAGCTGGGACAAAATAATTGCTTTTGTTGACTTTGGAATTTTGGGCAAGGTGAGTCACTTAGTGACTCATGCCCATGTGTCACTTAACCATGTAGGCCACATGGCACCACATGGTCCTACTTATTTGCTCGACACATGTCCTAATTTTTATTTAATTTTACCAAAAATATCATTCAAGTATAATTTTCATTATCCAAAAATATCCCCAAAACTTTAATTTAATTCACGTAAATTCTATTATAGATTGGGGTATTACATCATGTCTCGAATTAAAATGTTCGCTCGGCCAAATGATGATGTCTGGTAAGCTAAACGAACTACGGGCACAACTCCCTGGGGCGAAGGGCAGTTCAAAAGTTGAAAGGAAGGCTTGGTTGATTACGAGAACCAAGTAAGGCAGATCAATGTAATTTTTAAGGAATTGATCTATAAGCTCTTTGCCCAAATTCGAGATAAAACTATACTTCAAGAAACCTGACCCTACGGGAGGGAAACCCAAAAGGTGCAATCAATGGTAGAAGGCGCAATCGTTCTTGGATAACTGCAGCATGGCCCAGTTTTGCCTGCTTCTCTAGAGAGCTAATTTTCTTCTTTGACTTCTTAATCTTGGCGGATTGCTCCTACATCCGTTCTGAAATGGAAAAATCTATCTGTAGGCTCTAGAAAATAAAGTAAAAATTGTCAAATATTCAAAAGTAGAAGAACAAGTGAAGGAACATAAACTGAGCTACAACACCCATTACCTAGACGAGCTGCATGACTAACAGATAATGAATTTCTTCTAACCCCTCCCCAATGAGGTTAATGACTTTGTTCCGAAACATGACTGCCCGAGCTAGAGCAAGGCTAGTGTCATGAAATTTGGTGAAGTCAACAGTCATCGCTTGCTTCTCAAGCTCGGCAATGGCAAAGTCAGGTTTCCACATCTTGGCCTATTTGGTCGAGGACAAAGTGAAAGTCGAGCTTATTCTTCCATTCTTCTTTTGCTGCTTCAAATGCCCCATAGTATCGTCCCCTTGCACTTGTCGAGAAGCAAGACCTTAGACAAGCTTAGTTCAACATTGTTGGGAACAACAATGGCCAATATTGACTGAGGAAATGGTAGAGGGTCTAGAATGGCTAGGGGGACCAGAGTTGTAATAGGATCGGCTGACACTTGCACCCATAGTTATCAGAACCGAATTGAACCGGCCGGTCGAACCGGTTCAACCAGGAACCGGAGCTCAGACCGGCTTGGTTTTATTATTTTACCAAAAATGTACATGAACCGCTTTAAACCGAACAAACCGTCCAGTTTTTTGAAAAATTGATGAACCGGATGAGTTTTAGTGAACTAGACGAGTTTTTAATCTTGGCGGGGCAGATCCGACGGAGAATCGGTTGGAGGAGGACTCGCGGGAGTGGCGGCCAATGGTGGAGGAGTAGTGAGAGTGCGGTGGCAACCCTGCCAGGCTTAACATCGGTGTTGAGTGGAACGACACCATCGTCGCCGTCTTCTTGTCGTCGTACGAGTCCCGTGATAGATTTACACATAGTATGCCGGCCTCCGTGGCGGCGACGAGGTCGTGACTTGCTAGCTCATCACCTCCAAATTTATCTTCTCGCACGGCTGTGTCTGTGGCCTGTGAATTTCTCTCAGAACGGGAAGTGAGAGAGATAGTGGAGCTAAGAACGAGAGAGAGAGAAGCTTTGATTTTTCACCGTGTTTGGGGTACTTGTGTTTTGGAAGTGTCATGATGTATAACCACTGACAGCACATGACAAAAGTGTTGGTGTGTGGTCACTTGTCATGGAAGGGAAAGACCCGTGGGAAGACTTCTCACACAGACCAAATTTTATATTAAATTATAAAATATTTTTTAAATATATTTTTTAATTTAAATATATTTTTTATTTTTTATTAAATATATGACCGGTTGAATCCTGGTTGAACCAATGAACCATTGAACTAGTGTCTTGACCGATTCAAGCACCGGTTCGGTTCTGATAACTATGCTTGCGCCTTCTTTTGGCTAAGTGTTTTGAAACTCGAAGCATGTTTACCTTGCCCAAGTTCATATCGGAGTCACCGTTCTCCTTTGCAGGAATAAGCAATCATGACTTCACCCACGGGCTAGAGCGAGACAAAAACAAGGTCATTAGAGTCCTCAGTGTTCGAGCTCGTACCAAGAATGGACTCTCGCCAATGGGCACTTCAGGGGCAACAGTGGGAGCGAAATGCCCTATCCTCCTATTCAGAACTAGCTAGTTCACTTTTTCTCCTTCCTCCTCGCTATCTGAAGAATCAGACAAAGCATAGCTTGATGAGGTTAAAGTGGTGCCATCGTCCCAACCTGGATCTCAGGTAAGAAGTGCATTCTCGTTGAGCTCGGCGCTGAAGTCTTGTGAACTAAATATGTTGCGTTGAGGAGCCCAACCCTTTAATACATAGTGCTAGAAGCCTGACCAAACCAAGCTTATCAGCCTTGTGGGGGATGACATGGCGATAGACGGGCTTGTAGGCTAGAAGATTTGCAACCTTCCTTGAACTTGCCTGCTGTTGATAGCTTGGATGGCTGCCTTGCACTTCTTAGACCTGTTCCTAAAGAGTTCGTTGAAATCTGCCATAAAAACAAAGGCACATAATAGAATTAACACAAAATTTTTACAAGTATGCAAAGTATAAATTTGGTAAAGAGAAACTTATTGTCCGAAAGATAGCCATTGTGCCTTGGGAACGAGAAGAGGCCATCGTCCCCAGCTTAGAATTCCTACATTCCAGAAATCCAGATGGACTCATTTAGAAACAAGTCTTTGTCTGGGCTATTAGTTACTAACCTGTTTGTGGCTAACAAGGATTCCTGAGGCACAGATAATGGTTACTTTTTAGGAAAGGTATACCCAGCCTCTTTAGATGCACCACGACGTACATGTATAGTAGATCTAAGGCACTGAAGAAGAGTTTCAACTAGCGCATCAAGGTGTCCATCGCAAGCACGTTTTGGGCAAAGTTGACTGACAATTGCATAAAAGTGAGGTGGCATCGTGCCATCACCTCCTTCAGCATTGGGCTTATGGGGAACTAAAGCCCGGCTTGGTGGATTAGCCAAATCTAAATTGGAATCCGGTCCCCATTTCCCTCACCCAAGTTTGCATCCTCTTTGGGCCTAGTACGTTATATTTGAACGTCATCAGGGATGCCGTGGCAGTCTTGAACTTATTTAAGGCTAAGTTATTGTGAACTAGTAGCTGAGCTCGATTTAAGTCCATGTTATGAAAACAGGAACAATTCGGTTAGAACGAGCTTTCAGGAATAGAGTAAAACGAGCCCTCTATGAGCATTGAGCTTTGCCCCACAAGGACTAACTACTATTTTCTAAGGGACAGCTATTAGACCCCCTCTTGCCTCGAACCTATCTCGGCATTAGAAGGGCCTACGGAAAAAAATCCTAAACCAACGATTATCGGCCTACATGGCAGTTCAGATCCGTTCCATCAGGGTAAATGGGTTAGGAATGGCCCAGTTCTCAGAACTTAGGAAAGCACAGAAACCCAACAATGGTAGATGAGCCAAAGAAAGGAACTCAAACTCAACAACAAAAGAAAAATTTTAAAGTAAGATAGATTCAAGGAGTCAAACAAAAAAACTCAAGCAAGACCAAAACAAATTTAAAGATGGAAACCTACCAAAGCATAAAAATTGCAGAGCAATTACAAAGAAAAATGATAAAAAAAACTCACCAAAATCAAATCTGAAAGAGATTAACAACTGGAGATCAGATCGATGAAAGGATCGGGAAGTGGTTTTGGCAACTTGGTCGACGATGGAACGGGTAAAACGATTGCAAACGGACAGAGGCACATGCTTTCTCTCCCTAGAACTCTCTCAGAGTTTTGGAATGAATAGTGACAGAGGGAGGCAAACAGAAGGATATAAGAAGTTGAAGAGGCGGGAAAGCACCCAAACGTGCCTTTAAGGTGGGTCATTTTTCAAGCAAGCAACCATCCTCGAACCAATGAGAAACAAATGTGTGATAGTCCCCTCGCCACGCGTCCCCACCAAATAAGCCCTAGGGGTAGGTTGGGTACCTCGGCACCCATGCTTAAACCGAGCTTGTAGACTAATTAGATCACGATGCGTGGCTCAACAGTAGGGTGAAATGACAAACTTAAGCAAGAGGAAAACAACTAGCAAGCATTAGTGTGCCTACGAAACTTTGGCCTCAAAGGATAAACAAGTCTAATTCACATTACCTCGGTAAGAATTGACCCAACTCATGCGAACTAAGGGACAATTGTTAGGAGATAAATCACATAATTATGAATTATGACATGGCTTTTGTAGGAACCGCCACCAAACTATCACTATGAAGCAAGCTCAGTGGTCCCCTGTGTTGAAGCTCGGTCGAGACACTACCGAGTACTAGCACTTTTTGAGTTAAGGCTACCATCACTTTCGAGCTGTCACTATTTAGTAAGATCGGTAGGGTAACTACGTCAGAGTTTGGCCAAGGGGCAATGGACGGCGGTGATCCCGAGAAATGTCAAGGGACAAAAGGTAACTTGCACGGCAAAGTTTCTTTCGACAGCCCCATACCCGGATCAAGACATCGACAGCATGATGACAAGCTACCAACCAAGCCCTACATACATTCTCCAGTCATCTAACTTGATCGTCAGAAAGCCGTTTCTCAGAAACAGCTCTAGTGGCCGATCTTATAGTTTCTATATCGCAGCTAGGCCCTTCCTACTGGTGAACGAATGCAGCCACCTTCACTACCGCAGGACCACCAGACATCCATGATTTTCTTTCTTTCATTTCTGAAACTCACTTCACATATGTTTACAATTGTACCTTCCCCCTCTCTCTCTATATATAATACAAAGACTATTAATATATATAGCTAGGTTTTTTTCCTCTTTAAATTGGCATTTAGTTTTCTTGTATAACATGTCTAAAGCACATGACTGATTAATTAAAATGTTAAAATTTACCTTAGATACTATGTGCACAAATTTTGTAAGTCTAAATCTATCCTATAGTCATATGAATAAGAATGAATAAATATAGTTGTTAATCAATCATATAAGTTGAGTTGTGCAATTCTAATATGAAACCTTCTTTTTCTGCACCCAATAAGTTCTATTATCAGGTAGATAAATACTAAATAAATATAGTGTCATATGTTATTTTCTCAAACTTTTAAAAAAGAAGAAAACAATCTAAAAATCAACGTGGCACACAATGAAGGGTAAATGACACATTTTCCCTTAAAGTATTGATTAATTCTTAATTTGGCTCATGTCACAATGGTCTTTAAATATTGGTCTTTACTCGTTAACCAACTATTTTTTTAATTAAAATCCATCTAAAGTATTTTTGTCCTATTAACCTCCCATTCTAAATTATTTTCCCTCTCAAAAGGTTTGTTTAGAAGCGTATTCAAGATAAATAGTTTGAGTTTCTACTTACGTCTGTGTATCGCACGGGGCTATTAATTATAGACTCACTAACTACAAGAAATTCGGTCTTTAGTGACGAAAATTCATCTCAAATTGCATGTTCTTCTTCTCAAATGGTATAGGTGACAAAAAGAATGACGAAATTATTTTCTCAACTAAGGGTTACAGAAAGACTCAAATGGTATAGGTGATAAAATGAGTGACGAAATTATTTTCTCAACTACGGATCGTCATAAAAAGTCCCTTGGTAACAAAATTTTATTTCGTCACCTATAGTAATTGTCTTGTGACGAAATTTATTTCGGCATTTATAACGAATGTTTTATGACAAAATATTTAATCACAATATTGATGTATTTTTGTCACAAATAATTGCTGAAAAATATGATGTAAACAACATAGGTGAGGAAAAACTTTCATTTATTTCATCATCTATAGTGATTGTTTTATGAAAAAATATTTCGTCACCATTTTGACATATTTTTTATCATCAATCGTCCATGTCGTCACCAATAGTGTTTGAAAAATGATCTTTTAGTCAACATAGGTGAGAAACAAAATTGTCACTGAAAATTTTAAATTTAAAAATTATCAAAAATAGGAAAGGTGAGAAAAATTTTGTCACCTATAATTTCAAATTAAATCTAATTGGTGACAAAAAATTATCACCAAAAAATATTTTAGGGAAATCTCTTCGGCGACAGAAAATTTTGTCACCTAAAATATATTTACGAGTATAAATGACGAAGAAAATCCGTTCCTAACACTCAATTGAGAATATAATGTCCTGTCAATTTAGAATCTAGCAGATCTCAAATTAACACTACAACTAAAATTTTATCATAATAACTACACATCTTCATAAACCAATGTACTTGTGTATCAGTGATAAAAGCAAACAAACTAGATCATATAATATTCACTATATATACTTTTTATACTATGCATCAACAAAAGAAAGAGTAGTTATAACTTTATTGAAAAATCAAAAAAATCAAATATTTGAAACTTGATCAAAAAAGAAGCAAGTATCAAAAAAGAAGCAAGTATCCAAAAAGAAGTCTTTGTAGAATAGCGCTCATGTCATCATCTTTGCTGCCAACCTTTTGCATATACAATCTGCAAATGTAAAAACTCAAAAGTGACTCCTTCAATAAATATTGTAAAAACAACAAAATGGATAAATATTTCCTAGTGCCACAGGCTTCTAAACCAAGTATTAGGCTGTCTCATATGAAACTAAACATGATCTCAATGAGGTGGCAGAGACAATGGAGGAGCAATAACATGCCTAACGCTTCCATCATTACGAATATAAGAGAAAGGACGAAAAATTTAAAGTCCAAACTAGTCAAACAACCCCTCAAGTGATCTTGCAAACTTAGAAGATGCATGGAGGCAGTGGATTTCTAATATCCCGGTCACCAAGATCTTCTTGGGCCTACTTGAAGCCCCTACAGCAGTTGGAAGTGGCTTTGTTCCCGTCTTTGATCTCATTTCGAAATTGCTCCCAGCTATTAAGGTTTTTGCCAAGTATGGAGGTGTGATGTTGTGGTTTAAGTACTATGATGACCAAACTAGATAGAGTGCTTCCATCAAGAGCCGTGTCTAAATATCTAAACTACTTTTTGTTAGCTACCTGTGGATGTATTTCTTATTACTATATTCCCTTATATAGCTTTCATATGTAATTTTTTATCTATATCGGTGTCCAATATATACTAGTAGTGGAACTTTGTGTATTCTTGTTATGTGTGTTCTTTACTACTACTCCATATCAAAAATTCTGACTAATAACCACCAAGCTATTTGATTTTTTTTTATGACAAGGACAGGGCTAAGGAAGACAAACATAAGCACCTAGGCCTGTAAATAGCATAATAACATTAGTAACATTTCAGTCATCGCTAATTCTTTGGTTCTTACAGTATCAACTTAAACCTTTACATCGCAGTTATATCTAGGAAGTCACATTTTATTAACTTGATTCATTTCAGGATGCACCGAGAAAAGTCAATTAAAAGAGGAGACTTAGGAGAGATTGTCTTGAAGCTTAACATTGCTAATAGTTGGAACCATGACGGAAGTAAAACTAATAAGCTAATGATGCCTGTATTAATTAAAGCTATAATAGGAATAAAAATAAAGTGGATTATGATTCAAGAATTCTTCCAATGCTCAACTAGCTATTTGCACAAAGGAACCTAGTGTTTCAAGCTCTAAAACTTTTACATTTACAAAAGTCAAACTAGACTTTGTATTTCTAAACAATTAACTGCCAATGTGATAGAAATCTTGAGGCAAAAATTGTTTGCTCGAAATTGGAGAAATTTGAATCAACAAAGTCCATCGACAAAGTTCCCTCTTACATTTACCGTATAGAAATTCCATATCAGCATATACGACATGCCAGTCATACATCTTGAATCTCATACCAAAGCCATATCAACACAATTAGCATCTTACTCTTAAACAAGGTTACCCATTCTTGCTTCGTATCATCCTCAGCAATGAGCCAAGTGGTCATAAGCCCTTGCAAGTTTGCAACTGTGGCTTGAATTCACTGATAAGGCTAAAAAAATGGTACAAGGATTGACATCTGTGACTAACAAAATATTGTCACTGATGGACTTGAGACTTCGCGACATGGAACTTAGATGCAAAACACGTTTGTTGTTCTATATTTAACACTGAAGGCATAGACAACGACCTTAATGAGTTTAGATACCTCTTCCTCTATGACCTTCAATCATTTTGAAGCGAACTTTCATATTTTTTGAAAAATTAAAAGATGATCAAGTTTGGTGAAAAGCTTATGAGTGGCAACCTGAGGATCTATTCGTAGGACGTCACCTTGTGACCATTCGAATACGTCATAATTTTTCTTCTAAAATTCCACCAAGCATTTCGTAGCTCCTCAGTCAATTCAGTATTGATCATTACATGACGATCTGGATAGTTGGGATGTATAGAAATTGGGGCCACTTCCTCTAGAGGCTTAGTGTTTTTTGTCTCTTAAGGATCAACGAGGGGTGTATCCTCTATTTCATATCTTAGCGCCTCAATCTCAACATTATCTATCTGTAATTTCTATTTGGCACTTGATTTTGGAGTGAGATTGATCTTCATTGTCGTTAAGAACTACTACCTTGAAACCTTTTGGTTGCTGATGCAGCAGATGAGAACAAGAAACTAAAAACCAAACCCTAGCCATTGATTTAGAAGAATACCAGTTTGGATTTCTTCTCTAAACTTGTTGATTTAAGTGAATACCAGGAAGAGAGGCATCAAACGCTCGTTGATTCGTAAGAATACCGAACGATTAGAAAATAATACAACT
>CM018914.1:19735751-19738251 GCA_009663005.1 Actinidia chinensis | reverse complement strand
TATCTCAAAGAGTGAGAATGCAGGTACCCTCTTCTGGTGGATGGTGAATGGCCTTTTATAGATGAAGAACTTATTACCGTGTGAGAAGATCACGACATAATCGTCGGATAACCAAATAAGAAAGTAGTGGCCGAGGATCGCAGCGCAACATGAGAAAAATGCCAAATAGAGATAACACCGCGAATGTAGAAGACCTAGCAGAGACGGAGTCTTAAGTTCATCCCACCCTCAGAGTGGCGGGCGAGATTGATCAGCTCGAGATTGGCGATGTGAGAATTTATGGAGGATGTGGACGGCATTCCAGGAAGTCCGAGTTTAGTGAGATGGTCGAATTAGATAAGGCGACATGATCTTGACGACGTGCTTATTTCAGCAGGTAAAGATTTTACCCCTCTATAACCATTAATTGAAAAATTAAAAATCTGTCTTTTTCTTTTTGTAAATGCTTCTTTTTCTCCACTAATCTGATTCTAATATCCCATTTAAAGTAGTGACCCCACCAATTGGTTTGCCTACATACTGCACACCATGGCTACCCATCATGGCAGCAAGCACACAAGCCACACACACACACAAAAGCCTCACCTATGTGAACCCAAAGCCATAATCTAAATCTACTAAGTACTGACAAAATCCACACGCACGCTCACACTCGCATGACTTACATATGCACATGAATATAATATATATCTACAAATATGATTAATCGAAAGAAAGTGATTCTATCTTAAGATGAAAACAATCCGAGTCACCAATGTAGCGGTTCTTCTCGTTCGTAGCGCTTTCTCTCTGTATAATGGTAAAACCCTAATCCCATAATATAAACGTAAGCCTTTATAAAAAATTACCCTCAAGTAATAATACTCCAATTACGAATTGGTACCCATTTCGGTAATTATAGAAAAGGTCCCCAAGTTAAACATGAATTTCTCGCTTCCAAATTAAGTAGTCCAAAATTATCCACCGCCAACAATAATTATTAAATGTCCAAAAAGTCAGTGTTATTTTAAAAATGATCGAAGCCAGAAAAACGTTTTATGGGTCCAAATAGAATCACCCGAATATATGATAAATCTACCCAATTGAGAATAAACTAGTAAATGGGTGGACATATCCAAAGACCACATACATGGAGTAGGTTGCTCTACTTTAGCAAAACCTAAGTGCTATAGGTAGCAAAAACAAAAGTGAACACATGCACATCAATAGCAGAGCCTGATCGCGTGAGTAGAATTTGTAAAACATCTTAAGAGCTAGTGATTCATGTGTTTTATTACTACTTATCAGTATATTGCTTCCACATTTTAGCACATTTGCATATAATACTTGTTCTACTTAACTGTTGTTTGGTGCAATTGTGTTTAACTATTTTTTGGCAAAAGAAGCGAGGAATCAATCTAAGAGTGATTGGGAGTTAGTTGTACCAAGTTTAAGGATTTTTCCAGGTCTACGGGTTGAAATTTTTTATTCTACCAATACAAGAAGAGCAAAAGCAAAGATCAACAACATCCCATTGGTTAAGCATTTTTGCTCAACTGATCGAAAAGAAGCAAAAGTATCAAATGGATTGGCCCATCTAGTTGAACCTTTAGGTTCTACCGGCCGAATGCAAGCAAAAACCTCAAACATAAATTCTCAACCAGTCAAGCTTAAGTCTCAGTTGGTCAAACTGGGAAACAGAGGAGGAAAAAGGTAATCCTTCAACCGGTTGAACTTTTAGTTCAATCGATCGAACCTGGAGGAAATCCAGCTATGAAGAAAGTAGGCCCAATTAGTTGGGCCTATTGTTCAACCAATTGGAGAAAGCAAGAAATTCCAAAAGTCAATATAAAGGGCTGCCTTCCAAGGGTTTTTAGTCTTTTCACTCCCACATCTTACAAGGTCTATATAAGAGGGGATCTCAGTACTTATGAGGAGCTACGCAAACACCCAAGGCTTTAGACACTCTTGGGAGGATTCTTCATCTTGAAGGATCCTCCCTTTTTCTATACCTTTCATTTCTTTTCATTTTCCCAAGTCCTTAGATTTGTAATTTCTTGATTCTACGCTTATGCACTTGATTATTGTAAGTTTAATTTGATTCTAGTTATTTGATTTTGGTTTATGTTGTCAGTTTGCATCTCTTTTATATTCTTGTTATAGTTTCTTTTGCTTAATGAATAGTTTGTCATTAGTGATTGGATTCACTCTTACCATGGAAGGCTAATCCTTCCGAGTTGATCCAAAGACTATGTCCTTCTCTAACTGATTATGTCCTTCTCTAAGTCTTAATATGGAGTAGCTTCTTCTCTCCGTTGATTGGTTTCAATGCTTGTTCTAAGTTGATTAATGTTATTCTTAATATTAAAACTTACAAATATATACATCTTTATTATTTCTCAACAAGACCACTTGGTACAAGTAATTATTAGCTCTCTTACACTCTAAATATTTAAAACATTGTACGAAACTCTTACTAATCTCATAAATACATCTTTAGATACAAAATATATTTTCATTA
>CM018914.1:19650751-19653251 GCA_009663005.1 Actinidia chinensis | reverse complement strand
CATATGGTGCGGAAGCGTTGCCAAGCGGCTACCATGTGCTCGTGTCTTGTTGGTCTTGAGAAACGGTTACTAGCGTTTGACTTCACTCGTCCACTAAAACACATTTTGCCTTTTTTCCGCCTCTTTACCTTCCTTCTTTGGTGTCTCTTTATCTTCCGTCCTCCATAACTGTGTTTTGAATCTTCGAAAGCATCCTAGAGCGAGAAAGAGTGTCCCTCTATTTATTGCAACTGTCCGATCATCCTTCTGACTACCTTTCTAATTTTTGGCAGCCGGTCTTTGACTTTTGCAACATTGATTTCCTTCTGAGCTTAATTTTTGGTAAGCTTCTGATCTTTATTTCATTTCTATAATTTGTATGTCATATTGCGGTCTAGATTTGATATTTTTCCTGCACTTCTGCATTTGGATTCTTGGATTTCCTTCGCGTTTTTGACTACTTGTTGCCTGTATTTGGTTTTCTAACTTTGGTTTGTCCGCCATTGTTAGAACTTTGTGTTGCTATGAACTAGGTCATCCTTGACTTGTTTCTCTTGATGAAGTGGGTTCGGGCTGCCCTGTAGAGTTATTGAGCAGACTTAAAGTTTTGTCCCCCAGGCCCTCCTATTGCTTAGATTGGTTTGAGGTAGATGATGGTCTGATAGTTGTCCCTTAGTGATAAGTAGCCTTGTTAGGGCAGAGTCCGGTGCTCTCGTTGAGCTTGTTTGAATCTGCTCCCCAAAACTTGTTACAACTGGCTGGCTGAGTTCGTTCTAACTAGCTTATTTTTGTTTCCAGAACATGGAGTTGAACCAAGCTCAACTGTTGGTTCACGACGATGATGTTATGGAAAGGTTTAGGGCCAGCCATGGCATCCCTGTGGATGTTTACATACATCGTCCCAGACCAAATGAGGTTGCCCCTCTAGTAGAGGGTAATGAGGATCGCATCTCGGTCCACATTTGGCTAATCCACCAGGCCAGGCTACGGTTCACCATCAGCCCAATGCTGAAGGCCATGATGGCACGCTACCGCCTAACCTTCATGCAAGTATCTGTCAACTTCGTCCGAACTGTGCTTGTAGTGGACACATTGATGCGTCTACTAGATAAGCCTTTTAGTGTTAAGTATCTGCTTCATGTCTATATCGTAGTTCGGCCGAAGAAGGAGTTGGGCTTTATACGAGTAATCATTATATGTGCCTGCAGAATCCTAACCAGCCTCAGATGAGGATGGTCATCGGCAACTCGGACAAAGATTTGTTCCTTGATGAATTTGTCTAGTTTTGGGTGCTTAGGAGTTCTGGGCTGGGATATATTCCTTTGGCATTTTTTGAGACAACTATGTTTTGCCCTAATAGTAGGGATTTCTTTTGTCGAGTCCATGTTCTTCATGCTTTTGAATTTTCCTTATACCAAAGCTGATATCTATTTTTGTTGCTTATGTAGATTTTAACGAAAAGTTCAAACGCCGTTCTAAACAGTGCAAGGAGGCCATCCAAGCTACTAATAATAGGCAAGAATCTAGGGGTGTGACCTCTCTCCTTGTGTACGAGTCGATCTATCGGCACACAACTCCTCGCAGTATTAGGGAATTTGGTAGAGTCAGTCTTCCTCCCCTACACATCGAGGGTAGAGCTTTGCGACGCGATGCCTTCAATCCGGAGAGGTTCGGAGACGAGCTTAGCATGCACCAGCCTGTTGTCCTAGTCCAAGGTTAAAAGAGGGTATCACCTCAAGCTTGTTGAGCTACACTTCCCTGGATTTCCTTAATAACGAGAAAAAGAAAAGGAGGAGGACTTCAGCTAGCTTGTGCTAAATAGAAACTAAGGCTGGGTGATTCCGGTGGTTAAACCAGCTCTTCCCATCTCTATCTTGAGCTTGAATAACGAGTATCCAGATGATCTTGCCCACACATCACCTTGGCTCGTGGGAAAGGTTGAGATCGTGCTGTCTTTTAGGGAAACCTATGATTCTGACGACAGTTCGGGCGAAACCAACACAATGAGGTTCAGGAATCTAAGGAAGAAGACTATGCCATTAGGCAATCTTCCCGCCATAACAGCTCCTCCTATCATCCAAGTCTCTGAGCAAACTATTGATTTAATTGTGGGGCTGGTTGAGATGATCATAGGGGTTGATCTGGACTCATCAGAGGCCCTTCTTTCGGGTAAGCGCAAGGGGAAGGACCTTACAGAGGACACATCTAGGAAGACCAAGAAGAGGGTGAGGGAAACGAGCTCAGGTGCTTTACCTGAGCTTTGGAAGCCATAGGTATCCGCTTGTAAGCTCGGCAGGCAGGTAACGGTGGTTGATTCTACCAAGGATCACAACACCATCATGGCCCTTGCACATGTTATCTTGCTGTCGAATGCATGTCGCTACCCTCAACAAGGCGTCCTCAAAGATGTTCCGGGATCTACTAGTCATGTCGCAAGTTGAGGTAAGCATCGCAACCTCGGTATATTTGACTTTCATTTTTGAAACTTGATGTTTTATGTGTTTTTGCTTTGTAGAGCCTC
>CM018914.1:19635751-19638251 GCA_009663005.1 Actinidia chinensis | reverse complement strand
AGAGAAAGTATTATTTTGGGTTGTCATACTTAGGTCGATGACACTTTGATCTTAGATATACGGCTGTTTTGTTCTAAATTTCAGAGTATATTTGGGGCTTGGAAATTCACATTTTCCAATTTAATTTGGAGACCGAACAAATTTAGATTTTGAATTTTCAGTTGTGAACGGTGATCCCACAACGGTGATCCACATAGAGAGATGTATGAGCGATTTGGCTTTCTTTATGTGTGATTGAATTATGGTTGGTATAAATTTATTTCATTAGAATATAATAGGCGTTAATAGTGACAACGGTATGGAAGTGTTTCTTTTGAGAAACACTTGATAATTTCACTGGGAGTACAAGTTCACTTTCTTAACAGATCAATTGTTGTATGTAAATTGGTCTCATCAATTAAATGATTGAAGGAGGATAATGATAGTAACAAGTTTAGTTTGAGTCGTAATCACTAATGATCTACATGGAATGATCTACAATTGAAAGATTTTTACATTATTGATGAATTAACACAAAAGACTTGACGTTATAAATGATGCGATTAGTTTTGGATTTGGGAAGAGCATCTGCAAATTGGATAATTAGGCGTTGAGAATATGTATGGTGTGTTGAGAGTTATCTTTTGGTGACTCGATAATTTCTTTACCTAAGAGATAATTACCAACTATCATATGCTATCGAAAAAAAAAAAAAAAAAAAAAAAAAAAAAAAAAAAAATAAAAAAAAAAACTTGTGATGTTGTTTGTTAGAAGCTATTGACACTAGGAAGGAAGGACGTAGAGGGGCCTAAGAAAGCCTGGATGAAGCCGAATGGACCGTGTTTCTTTTCTGTGAGAGAATCTAGAAGGAATCTTGTTTTCAAGTGGTCCGAGATCCCTTCAACACCCACCACTCAATGCCCTGAGCAACAAACAATAGATATTGAGAGGGCGTTTTTAGACGAAACGACTCAAACCGACAGAATAGTAAGAAGAGATCACGAGTAGGAAACCTAAGCAAAACAAGGTCCAAAACAACAAGTTCGGATCTAAGTGAATTCATAAACTCCACGAGAAGGCGCAGGCAACCAAAAGGAAACAGCACGCCCACTTAAAAAAAAAATGCCCAACTTGCCTAAATGTCAAATCAAAAGAAGCATTGGTTCGCAATGTCGGAAGAAAAGAAAAGCACGAACTTTGTTAATAAATGTGGAAGGAAGGAAAAAAAAGGAGGGGACACCAATTAAAAATTGTCCAAATAAGAATCGAATGCAAGGAGGTAGGAATGTCAGCATCAATTAGCACAACAACCTCTAGTTAGCCACACCAGGACCCACCCCCCCGACGACATAAGCCACCGTAAGCCGCGGCAGGCCAAGCCTCCACCCTTATGCTAGAGACACACAGCCTACCTAATTCAGAAAGTCAGGTACCCGTCCTGTGACATACATGTTTTTCCACCCCATCCATAAAAATTAAATAAATAAATAAATCAAATTAATAATAATGATTATAATATAGACATATAAATCATTCATCCCACAAAGGGTTTTAGGGTTATGTATATATTTCTAGTTGCTTTTGAAAGCAGTTCCCGATGTCCATCTAATGAATACACTGATGCTTAGGGATGGGAGAGTAGAATTCCACATTAAATCCAAATCGGATATTAAATCCAGTTTTAAGACCACCCTACCGTTATGTTTCCGTGTTAGGAGGAAAAAAAAAAAAAGAGGGGGGGGTTAAGTATAAGGAGTTCAACTCCCAGACTCTGGGAGTTAGAAGAAAAAGATTCAATAATGATAGCCTTTCACCTTGGGTTACTCACATACGAGCATGTGAATACATCGAATGTCAATGAGTCCCTTCGGGGATATCCGATAAAACTGGAACGTTACAATGAAGATTACATTTAAGTGCCACAAGGATGAAACGCACAAATAAAGAAATGACCACCAAATCAATATGATAGAACTTACAGGCAAACGAAAATTTTGAACAGGATAAGTTTTTGACCCCCATAAGTGTGACTAATCCTACCCTTAGCATGACCAAATTCAGAGTTAAAGTCATCATTAGTACGGGTGTTTTACACCAGAATCATTTGTGGGAGAAGCGAAGTATTATGATTCTTATGGGACAATACAAAATCTATTTAAGACGCTTATTAGAGAATTGAGTTGAATAAACGAGTTTTTAGAATCATTGTCATTAGTAATAGAGAGCGATTCAAGAGTAAAAACTATTCGGCTAAGATACGTAGTAACGTAAAAGTATTATAAGAGTAGCCCGCAGGCAAAAGCAGAGTGGATGGAATAACTTGAGACACCAAATTGAAAGTAATGGATCAAAAATTTGAAGAAACCAATTAGTTTTATGTCATAATAGCAGTGTTTTGTTAAGTTCTTCATCTATTCATTTCGATAGTTGTTATCTGGCCACACATCTCGGGGAAGGTTGATTTGTTTGGTATATCAGTCGGGCAACACCACATTGTGGGCTTCCCATTGGAAGGGAAGTA
>CM018914.1:19605751-19630751 GCA_009663005.1 Actinidia chinensis | reverse complement strand
GAAATGGGAGCACTCACGATGAGATTTTATAGGTGGACTCCCCGAACCTCACACCCAGAAGGTTGTAATTGCCATTTGGGTTATTGGTGATCGCCTCACTCACTAAGTAGCACATTTCTTGCCAGTGAAGACTACATATTCCTTGTCAAAGTATGAAAAACCTTTACATAGCAAAGATTATTCGACTTCATCACGGAATGCCCGTTTATGTTTCGGATCACGATCCGAGGTTTACTTCTAAGTTTTGGAAAAGTTTGCACGAGCTCTAGCACTAGCTAAGTTTTTAGCACCGCCTTCATCCACAGCGGACGGACAGTCAGAGAGAACTATCCCCAGACTTTAAGAAGACATGTTGCGCTATGTGAAACTCGATTTCCAATGAAATTGGAAAATGCACTTACCACTTGTAAATGTGCTACAACAACAGTTTTCAACACGCAACTATTGGAAATGGCACCGTAGAAAACCTTAGCGGGAGGAAATGTAGGTCCCTATATGTTGGACCCGACTTTGGAGAACGACAAATTTAGGACCCAAATTGTTCAATTGACAACCGATAAGATCAGAGGTAATTCAACAGAGACTTCAAACGGCATAGAGTTCCGCCAAAAGAGCTATGCAGATGTAGGAGATGAGATTTAGAGTTTTGGAGAAGTGGACCACGTGTTTTTGAAAATATCTCCTTCCAAGGGGATAAATCATTTTGGGAAGAGAGGGAAGTTTGAAGCCAGTACATGGGCCATTTGAAATAATTTCTTCAACGGAAATTGCACCGTTGCTTATCGCATGTCTTCCTCCAGAAGCTTTCCACATGTTCATGTGTTTTCAGTTTTAATGCTACGGAAATATGTACATGACCCCGCTCATGTGATTCATCATTATCCTTTGGACATCTGAGGGAGATTTAAGCTATGTGGAAACGCGACTGAGACGTGGATCGTCGTGACCAAGTGATTAGAAACAACGTTCATTCCGTTCGTTGCGAGGGTATAGTGAAATCACTCATATGAAGTTTTTGACTCTTACTGGGAACGAGAAGATGGAAATTAGAGAACGGTATCCCATCTCTATGGAATGAACGTTCACAACGAAGTGAGGTACGTTTAGTTCTCTTTTGCATTACCATATTGTCTTGTATCCACGCACCATTTTAGTAATTCCACTACCCAGTGTTCGGGGAGGGCGAATTGGAACTTGGATAGTTTAAATACGGGTTACAATGTTGAGAGCTGCCTTTAAAAAAACAAAACAAAAAAAAAAAAACTTTGACGAGGACAGTAGTAGAGCGCAGTTCGCAACGAGGTTTTAAAACACCATTAGATATGTGATCTATCGCCAAACTAGACATACGATTTGCGAAGAGTTTTTTATGAGTTGCGGTAACGGAAGCGCATGTTGATGTTAGCCCAAGTTTTGCGGACAAACTTTCATTTAAAGGAGGGGCGAATGTAAACCCCAAATCTATAAAAGTCCATAAATCGTTAAGAGCACGAAGTGTACGCAATTAAGTTAATGCATTAGAGACTTAAGAGTCAAAACAAAGGACCACAAAAATAGTTAGAGTAATTCAAGGCTTTAATAAAACTTTAAGTTTTGCCCAGTTTTCTCTTGCGTTCGAACGTTCCAGAGGGGTTCGAACGCTAAGGCCAAAGTGAAGATTTCAAGTCTCGATGTTTCGGAACTGTAAGCAAGAGAGTTCGAATGCCAGATTCAAAAAATCCTGCTTAGAGTTCGAACGCCTAAAGGACGTTGAAAACTCCAGAGTCCGAATGCCTAAAGGATGGCGTCGAACGCCAACAGTTGTTAAAAATGACAAAAAAAGGAACACCGGAGTTACAATGGGGAAGCAATGGGATGATTTCCTGCTGTTCCTCAGCAAAAGTATATAACATCCTTCACACTCACCACATTACACACCTACGGGAGAGGAGAGAAGAAGAGAAGAGGAAAAGAAGATAGAAGAAAGAAAGAAGAAAGAAAGAAAGAGAAAGAAAGGAAAAAAGGGGACTTGGAAGTTCAATTCTTGCCATTTGAAGCTAAAGCTCGAAATTAAGCAAGGTTTCATACACCTTTTAAAACTTAATTAAGCATATGTAAAGTTTAGGGTTTTAACTTAGCTTACAATTTAGATTACTATGTTAGGGTTCAAATTTATGGTTGTGAAAATTTGAGTATGATAACTCTTTTGCAGTTTGTATTTAGTATTCTAGGAGTTTTAGAAGATTGGCGTTGAATTGTTATAGTTTGGTTAACAAACATTCGAGCCTCAGTACTATACACTATCAAACCAAGTGACGTCCGAAACGCCCAATCGAAAGCGCCGAGCCAAGCGTTTCGAACGCCTGACTTGAGCCTTGACAGGAGAGTGGAGAGTTTGAATGCTAGGCTAAATTCAACAGATTTTGGCCTTGTTTCTTAGAAACATTAAATGGGCCCAGTTTATAAAGGGTCTTTAATAGGAGATAAATGGAGACTTAGGCAATCACATGGTTTAAGAGTCTTGACTAAAACTAGAAATCTACGAGTTAGTCAAGAATTTTATAGTTAATTCATAAATTTGAACTTAGTATTGACGCTCCTACCCTCAATTGAGGGATACGTGGGTTAACAACCTAACCAAGGGAACCCAGGTGAGTAGCATGATGCATGAATAAAACTATGGTATCTTCAAAAAAAAGTTTTAAATCTATATGATGCATAAGCAAAATGTTTTCCATGTTCAATGCATAAATGAATGTTATGATAAAATGTTCATATCTTGCAGAAGTATACAATTGCTGTATGCTTATGTATAGAAACCCATGGCTATAGGTTAACGAATTAAATGTCTAGCATGAAATACATGAAAAGCAATGTATATTCACGTATGTTAGAATGGTGATACTGGGTCGGGTCCCTTTTCTGACGGGACTTTATCAGCCAGATAGTCTCAGACGGATGCAGGGGACGTGAAATATAAGACAGCCAGTACGATAGAGATCTCTTGGACTAAAAGAGCCACCTAGGCCTATACGGCTAGTATGTTATGCCGAGTATTTACACCCTATGATATGTGCCTTGATTTCAAGAAGATATGAAAATGTTTATGCTCACGGTATATTTTATGATATTGTAAGCTCTGTTTACGTGAGCGTTCAAGTTAAAGAAATAAAAATATGTTTTATTGCTTAACTATGGTATGTAGATATGAAAACAATTCATGGTATTTTATGTTAATGCATTATGTTATTACAAAGCTTTAGCTTACGTTTTCGGAAAACCTTTTCAGGAAGCCAAAGTGAAGAACCATGACGAGGTTGGAAGCATTAAATTGAGTTTCTGATAGCCCGCGGCTTCTTGTATGTATTTGAGGGATAGACCTAATTTATGTCTTGAAAAGAATATGATGATTCCTGTTTAGCCTGTAATGTATGTAAAGTTAAATACTTAGCACACCGCTTTGTATGGACGGTATGAAAGTTATGTATGAAAGTGACACTTTCTCTATTTTAGTGATGATACGTTTCCGCAAAAGATTTATTATTTTTATTTATTTATACCTAATTTTGATTAAATATGCAAAGGATTTAAGTAAAGTTGGCCCTTGGCGGGGGAGAGCGTCGGGCCATCAAGTGCCCACGATCCGCATAGGCTGGTTGCGGGGGAAGGGGACACTCAGTCTCCACCATGAGAAAAAGAACCGCCCCCCTCGAGTTCGTCTTAGATACTGAACTCGCCTTTTACCAATGAATCACGACTAGCGTAACAGCAAGGCCGGGTTGCGGGAGACGTGACAAGAAGAACTAGAGCTTGAGAAAGCTCTTTCAAGGCAAAAAAAAAGACATTGTAGAGTTTGAAAAGCTTGAAAAAAAGGTTTAAAAACCCTAGACCCATAAATTCTAAAGTACCCGTATAGTAGTGTATTTTTATGGAGGACTTCTTGAGTCTCAATTTGGTGTCAAATAACATGACTTAGAGGTTGATAAATGATTCAGTGAGTGTTTGGAAAAAAACCCTCAAATTTTTCCATGCTTTTGTTTCAAGCCTTAAATCTGTAGATCTACCATGTTAGAATTGTTTTAAGGAGTGAATCTAAGTTATTGTAGTTCCTTTGAGTTGTATTTGATATCATGAAGCCTGCTTGAAAAAAAATGGAAAGAGTTTAGAGTTGATTTGGTGTGTGAGAGAAAAAAGAAGAAGCTGGGAGTTCGCAGGAAAAGGTGGTTCTACTCGAACGTTTTTTACTGTGGTTTTGACCGTTTTAGGAAGGGTTCGAAAGTTTTTGGTTCGAATATATTTTGGGAAGGGTTCGAACGTTTTGGTCGAACGGTGCGTTAGAACGTTTTTCACCTTGTGGTTCGATGGGATGCTGAGGCTCTTAAATGGGGATGGAATTGTGCTCTGCACCATCTTAGAGTTATCCTAGTGCAACAAAGAAGTTAAACGGATATGCCTTGGGTAGAAAAAATAGAAAGTTTCTATTAAGTTTCAAGTTTTCTATCATATTGGTTGATCATAGTAATGATAACCGATACCTATGCCTTTTAGGTGTGGAGCACGACGTTTAGGAGCTTAGCCAAGAGATCCAAGTGGAGTAACGCGATGCCATGAACAAAATTATGGATTTTCAAAATGGTTTCAAACACCATATTATTGTATATTCATGGTTTTTTCATGTTTTCAATGCCATTCAACGATATGGTATCAATACAAAGCCATATCTTCCAAGGTATGATATGCTATTATGTACGAAAGAAAACCCATGCGATATTTGCTTTCAAGTGAAACGTGATATGTTCAAAAGTATATGCATGTGACAATAGGGGTCCCTGTGGTGGGACTTAATCTAACCTAATGGTCATAGGAGGTAACTGAGGGACGTTGAAATAAATCATTTACAAAGGGATATTCGCCTAAGAGCCACCCGGACCTTATGGTCCCATGGTATGTTGTGTTCATCCGAGTCGTTACGTTTCATGATATGTTATGTATGTTTATGGAAACACAAGTTGATGCCATGTTTATGCAAGACAAGTTTACGAACTATGTTTTAAGAAAGTTATGTGCTGCCACTGTTTCACACGTATGATGTATGTATGATAGTTGAACCAAATGCCATGGTTATTTTACGTTCTGCATCTGTTGTTATTCACAAAGTTAGTTTACGTTTTTTTGAAAACTTTTTCAGGAAGCCAATCCGAGGAGCCTTTGAAAAGAAAAGTAGCTTGCCGATCATAGTGTTGTGGCAAGGGCCTATGTAAGTTATGACAATGGATTATACCCTACGTTAGGTAATTATATTGGCCACGAGTATGTCTGCTAAAGTTGGGCTTATTATGTTACTTGTAAAGTTTTTTACAATACGTAGGCACAGCTCTGTATACATTGTATATACGTACACATTTTTATTATTTTCAATTATTTATGACGCTTTCGTGTGAAAAATTTACTACCATTTTTAAATGAGGTATAAACAGGTGATCAATCGAAGAAGGTAAGTAAGCCTTGGTGGGCAAAGGAACCGGCCATCACGTGCCATGATCCGCATAGGCCGGGTTGCGGGGCGTGACAGGGTTTGTATCAGAGCACAAGGTTGACACTTCGAGTCAAGTTACGTTATAAAAAGCACAAGGTGACACTTAGAGTCAAGTTACGTTGATCAGAGCTCAAGGTTGACACTTTAGAGTCAAGTAAGTTATTAGGCACAAGGTTGACACCTTCGAAGTCAAAGTTACATTTATCAGAGCAATAGGTGGACACCGTAATAGGTTGGACACGCAAGACAGAGCTGTAGGTTAACAGAGTGAGTAAGCAAAGTTAAAGTGGAACTGCAAGCGGAGCTATAGGTTGACACCATATGTAGAACAAAGAATCCCAGGCTGTAACATCAAGTAATGCTAGATGAAAAGTATGCGATACGTATATTATATGAGAACAAGTTACTAAAGTATAATTTAGCTATGGTTATGAGAGAGAAATATATAAGTGTTTGATATGTTTGTAGTTAGCCCTACCACCAAGGGAAGAGAAATCGTTTAGAGGAAGGGAAGAGTCGCGTCCGAAGACGGTGTTGATATATACTAGAAGGCAACCTAGGAGGAATGGTACAAGTAGTCCAGAATAATCAAAGTATATTGCATTATGGTTATGAATGTGCTTCTAAATTTCTAGAGGAGTATGATTTGGTGTCATTACTTAGGTACGATGACTACTTGATCTTAGATAACGGATGTTCTTTAAATTTCAGATTATATCTTGGGGATTGGAAATTCAATTCCAATTTGGAGACCGAAAATTAAATTTTGAATTTTCAGTGTGAACGGTGATCCACAAATGTGATCCACATAGAGAGAGTAATCGATGTGGCTTTATGTGATTGATTAGGTTGGTTTATAATTTTATTTATGAATAATAGGATTTCGTTAGTTGACAAGGTATTGACGTGTTTTTTTTTGAGAGACACTTGATAATTTCACTTGGAGTTACAAGTTCACCACTTTCTTAACAGATCAATTGTTGAAATTGGTCATCATAATTAAATAATACGGATATATGCTCGTACAAGTTAGTTTGAGTCGTAATCACATGATCTACATGGAAGGCTCTAAATTGAAAGATTTTTACATTATCTGATGAATTAACACAAAGACTTGACGTTATACCAAGATGATTATTAGTTTTGACTCTTTGAAGAGCATATTGCAAATTGGATAATTAGGACTTTGAGAAGTATGGTGTGGAGAGATATCTTTGGTGACTTGATTAATTTCTTTACCTAAGAGATAAACAAATCATTATGCTAATACGAAAAAAAAAAAAACAAGTGATGTTGTTGTAGAAGCTAGCATAGGCGGGAAGCGTATAGTGAGAGGGGCTATAAAGCCTGAAAGCCGAAGGACGTGCTAGAGAGATCTTAGAAGGACTGTTCAAGGTGGTCCGAGAGTCCCTCAAACACCACCACCAATGCACCCCGAGCAACAAACAATAAATATTGAGAGGGCGTAGACGAAACGGACTCAAATACCGACGGAATAGTAAGAAGTGAGGTCAGGAGAAAACCTAAATAAAACAAGGTTCAAAAACGACAGAGTTCCGGATCTTCAATGTGGGAATCATCAAACTCCACAAGAAGGCGCCGAGCAACCAAAGGACAAACAGTCCACTAAAATGCCAATCTGCCCCAAAACTGTCAAAAGAGCATTGGGGCGTTTGTCAAGAGAAAGCACGACCTGTTTACAGTGAAAGAAGGACAATGAATTAAACAATTGTTCCAAATAAGAATAGAATGCAAGGAGAAGAATGTCAGCATCAATTTTTTAGCACAACAACCGCTAGTCACAAGGAGGGATGGTCGCCGCGGCAAGGCCAAGCCTACCACCCTTGTGTGTGACTAGAGAACACCCCAGCTACTAATTCAGAAATGTCAGGTACCCGTCCTTGTTGACAATAAGTTTTTCCACCATCTGTATAAAAATAAAAAATAAATAAATAATATAATGATTATTAAGATAGACATATAAATCATTCATCCCACAAAGGTGTTAGGTTTATATGATATATATTCTAGTTGAACGCAAGTTTCCCGATGTCCATCTAATGCATTACCTGATTGCTTAGTGGATTGGAGAGAGAGGATGAATCAACATTAATCCAAATTCGGATTTACAATCCATTTCCAAGACTCCTTATCGTATGTTTCCGTTAGGAGTGAAAAAAAAAAGAACGTGGGGTGGGAAGAGTTCAAACTCCTAGACTGGTTAGAAGAAAAAGGATTCAATAATGCTAGAATTAACACTTGGGGTACACACATTCGAGCATGAAAACATCGAATGTCAATGACGGTCCTTCGGAGATATCGATAAAAACTGGAACGTTACAATGAAGATTCAGCATTCCTTGCACAAGGATGACACGCACAAATAGAGCACATGGACCACCAAATCAATAATTGATTAGAACTTACTAGGCAACGACAATTTTGAACAGGGGATAAGTTTATGGAGCCCACACGTGTGGACTAATCACTATCCCTTAGCATGACCAAATCTTAGAGTTAAAGTCATTCCATTAGTACGAAGTGTTACACCAGAATCATTTGTGGAGAAAGTATATGAATATGACAATACACGACATCTTATTAAGACGTTATTAGAGAATGAGTTGAATACGAGTTTAGAACTCATTGTTCATTAGTAAGAGCGCGCCAATTTCCAGGAGTTTAAAAACGAGTGCGCTAAGATACGTAAGTAAAAGTATTATCAGAGTAGCGCAACAAAAGTATAGGGAATTGGAATAACTTAAGTACCAAATTCAAAGTAATGAGGATCAAATTTGAAGAAACCAGACAGTTTTATCTAGTAGCAGTGTTTCGTTTTTCTTAAGGCTTCATCATATTATTTCGATAGTGTTATCTGGCCAAACATCTCGGGGAAGGTGATTTGTTTTGGTTATCATCAGTCGGGACACACTTGGGGGTTCCCATTGGAAGGGTATAGAAGGTAGTAGAGGCTGGTCGCACAAGAGGTTAACCCCACAGTTAGGTTATATAAGTGCACATGTTCGGGCGACCACCTACTTGTTTCAATGTAGTCGAGGTGGAACATCATCGATGCGAAAAAACGAGATTAAGATTTGATATGAGACACATGGTAATACATTGTATCTATTCGCTTGAGATTTTTAAGAGATAGATTTTCAACACTTTAGCAATCAGGTGCAGACTCAATCTTGTTGTAAAGTATGTAAATTGCCTCTTCAATTACTTGATTTGAGGTCCTTATTTTAATCGAACATATTTTAATAACGAATCATTAAATCCAATTCCTCGTCCTATATAGAAAGCCCACTTTGAAGTGTGGAGAATCTAATGAAAAAGGGTTGAATGTAAAATTGTTAGCCTAAAGTGGTAATGAAAAGAATATTATCAGGAGTGGCGTACGGAAGCCGTGATGCGAACTAACTAAAAATCGTTGGTGACAGGCGAGTGTAGAAGGGTCGAATTGAACTCTGGATGGAGGGAAACAATGTACTCTACAATGCTAACCAGTTTGGCGGACAACACTTTTTTTATAAGGAGGGGGGAGAATGTAATACACTGAAAACTAAACCATAATTCTTCATTTATGTCGAACGGATTAATAAGTGTTCGACGTAATCGCAGGAAAATAAAAACAAAAAAAGGGAACACGAACTCAGACAGGGACGCCATTCACACGAGATAATGTTCATATTAGCAATACACCCACACACTTTCTCCTTTCACTGACCAATTCCAAAACACACACACAGATGAGAGAGAGAAAGAAAGGGAAAGAAGAAAGGAGAAAAGAAAGAGAAGAAGGACGAGAAGAAGAGGGAGAAGGGGAAGGAGCGAAATAGAGCTTGAGAAGCTCATTTTCAAGGCAAAAAAGCATTGTAGAGCTTGGAAAAGCTTGTGAATGAAAAGAGGTAAAAACCCGAGACCCATAACATTCTAAAAGTAGTCTAGGTAGTGTATGTTTTTGGAGCCTCCTTGAGTCCAATTTGGGTCTCAACATAACATGTATTAGAGGTTGATAAATTGATCAAGTGAGGGGTTTCGAAAACCATCAAAATATTTCCATGTTTGTTTTCAAAGCTTTAAATCTAGATCTACCATGTTAGAATTGTTTAGAGTTAAATCTAAGTTATTGTAGTCCCTTGAGTTGATTTGATATCCTAGAAGCCTTGAAAGGAATGGAAAGAGTGAGAGTTAATTTGGTCTGAGAGGGAGAAGAAGTTGGGAGTTCGCAGGAAAAGGGTTTCGAACGTTTTTTTTTTACTGTGGTTGAACGTTTGGTTTGAAGTTTTAGGAAGGGTTCGAAAATTTTGGGAAGGTTGAACGCTTTGGTTCGAATGTTTTTAGGAAGGGTTCGAACGGTTGCGTTCGAACGTTTTTCACTGTGGTTCGAACGGGGATGCTGAGGCTTAAATGGGGATGGAATTGTGCTCGCACATCTGAGAGTTATCATAGTGCACAAAGAAGTTTAAAGGATATGCCTTGGGTAGGGAAAATTGAAAGTTTTCTATGAAGTCTTCAAGTTTTTTTATTCATATGGTTGATCATCGTATGATAACGATACCTATGCCTTTATGTGTAGGAAGCACGACCGTTTAGAGCTTAGCCAAGAAAATCCAGTGCGGTAACGCGAGTCATGAACAAAATAATGTATTTTCAAAATGGTTTGGTTAGACACATATATTGTATATTCAATGGTTTTTAGTTTTCAAGCATTAACGATCGTATCAATACAAATTGCCATATCTTCAATGTATGATATGATCTATGTACGAAAGAAAACCCATGGATATTTGCTTTCAAGTGAAATATATATGTTCAAAAGTATATGCATTGACACTCGGGGTCCCCCTGTGGTGGGACCTTATTTAACCTAATGGTCCTAGAAGGTAATGAGGGATGTGAAATACATCATTTTACAAGGGATATCTCGCCTAAAGGCCCCTCGACCTATATGTCCATGTTATGTTATATTAATTGAGTCGTTACGTTTTAATGATATGCTAGGTATGTTTATGGAAAAAGAGTGATGCATTGTTTATGCAAGATCAAGTTTACGAACTAATGTTTTAAGAAAGTTATGTTATGCTCACTTGTTTCATCACACGTATGATGTATGTATGATATGAAACAAATCCATGGTATTTTACGTTCATGCATTGTTGTTATTCACAAAGTTTTAGCTACGTTTTCGAAATCCTTTTCAGAAAGCCAATCCGAGGAGCCTTAAGAAGAAAGTACGCTTGCCAGATCATAGTTTTGTGGCCAAGGGGCCTTATGTAGTTATGACAATGGATTATATCCTACATTAGGTAATTATATTGGCCACGATATGTATGTATGTTAAAGTTAGCTTATTATGTATGTAAAGTTTAAATACATAGGCACAGCTCTGTATACATTGTATATACATCACACTTTTATATTTTCAGTTATTATGACGCTTTCGCAAAAAATCTACTACCATTTTAAAATGAGTTATAACACAGGGATCAACCGAATGAAGGTTAAGTAGGCCTTGGTGGGCAAGCCACCAGCCATCACGTGCCCATGATCCGCATAGCCGGGTTGTAGGGCGTGACAAAACATGCACGTGTGTCATACTGCCAAATAAATTGGCAAATTATACTTTTCGTCCTTCTAAACTTTTAGTAATTATATTATCTAAATGTAATCTTCAATTTTATCGTAAAAGTTATAAATCTTTCAATTTAATTCTGAAAATATGTTGAATGGTTTGAATTTAATTCTAATAATTCATATTTTGTAATAAAGAAAGATATTGAGGGTTAGGGTATTACAGTTCTGTTGGTAAGATAGTGGAAGATTCTGGTTGGTAAACCCTCATAAGATAGTAGGTAGTCTGAATAGAGCAAAGCTCGGTGTGCTCTGCTGGCTCGTCCACCTTTGTCCCCAAAGTTTTGTATGTGGAGCTTCTATCCCCAAAAGCTCTATAATATGCACCTCTATAGCAGTTCTGCCAGTCTTTAATGTAACAAGCTCTCGTAGTGGTTCGCCAGTGTTAGATATTGCAGGCTTCAACCTAGTTGGAGTTGCTGTTGTGAAGCCTGAAGTTAGATCATGTTGGATCTGACTCCCGTCAATGGTGACCTAACTCAACCAAGATGCTATGAAGCCTGAATTTGGCATGCTGGGACAATATAATCTTGATCATTACTTCTGAGTAGCCGGTTTAGTTAGGTTTGTACTGACTGGATGTATCCATTCTCTGGGCCATCGTCCACGAAAATCCTCCAGCACTACTCGGTCGTCTTTTTGGAGCGTTGAAGCTCGGTTGTTCCCGTCTAGAATAGGTTTTTGTGCTTATATATTCTTGTAACCGAATAGTGTTATGCTTGAATGATTCTCTATAATGAACGAACTCTAGCCATGTAATTGAATGATTTTGTACTTGAATAAAATTTCCTTTCTATACCTTGTTTGTATTCCACACTTTGCCTAAGAATTTACGTTCTTATGTATCATTTGATTTGTAGAGCAGAATCCAGAGCTCGATCGTAGCTCGATTAACTTCTTTTTAATAAAACTGTTGAATACATTTGGGCACCATTGTGTGATAGAGTTTGGAGCTATATTGGAGCTCGGTTAACTCTTCCTTACAATTATCTATATTATTAGAAATAAAATGCTACAACTTGTGACCTTGTGCCTCAACTTGTTGCCTTAGATCATAGTAAAAATCCCCAAGGTGATCCATTTGTTCTTCAAGCCGCCTTTGGGTTTGGATAATCTCGGCTTGTTGTTGCTTGATCTCCCCCAAGGATTCTTGCAACTCCACAACCTAAGCCGGTGGTCCCCTTTGCGTAAAAGTCCCCTCTTGTGTTGGATGCTTTCCATACGTAGGACATTCTGTATTCACATTTACACCCTCATAGATATCTTCATCAACATGCTCCTCATTAGACCCCTCATCTTGTTCTTGCTCTTGAAATATTTGGGTCTCCTTGACTCATACTCCCTCAAAAGGAACAATTGCTTAGATCCTTTCCATATCACAAGTGCCCTCACTCCCCTTTCTCCTCTTTTTCCTTCCTCACTCAGCCAAGATTTTTTTCTTTCTTAACTGTGTCCATGGTAATCCTGTACTAAGCTTTGACTTGGTTTTATTATCGTCCAACCTTATGTAAGTAAAAAAATCCTAGTGAGAAAGTTTTACCAAAGGGTAGGGCTTGAGTGTTGTGATTCTCACCTCAGCCATTTTTCTTAAGTATGATGTAGTTTAGGTATAATGGTTCCTTTATGCAAACCTTGTATATGATGAAGACGTCCATTTGGTTACTTGTTATAATGTGCCGCCTTGGGGATTTAGATTATAAAAGCTATATACCTATGAAACAATCTGAATTCTTTTCTAAGATGCTTTGGTGTCGGTACCCATCTTGTCCCTCTCCAGCGAAATAGCTTCATACATCCATTTCTGCTTACATACTTTAATCAAGATGACTATGCTTACTAATGAAAATACATTCTCCTTCGTTAAGCATCCCCGGTATCTCAAATAAGATAGTGGGATTTAGAACTATGTCTTTGCCCCTAACTCATAATCTATGGTGTATTCAAGTGTCTAAATGACCAACTTCCAAATTTGCATAAAAAGGTCTTACCATTTGGTGTACACAAAGCTTAGGAAGAGGTCGGAAATGTGTTGCTCTTTGAACTCCGGAACCCATGTTTTATTTGATATCCACCATTTTGAACACCTTCGATTATGACGAATTTATGGCTTTTTGGGGTTGGGATCAACCGCACCCCTCGGTATTGGAGCTTCATGTTTGATAATTGTACCAATGGCCAAAAAACAATTTCAATCCCTAGGGTTTTTGAGATTTGGGGATAATTGAGTATCAGAAGACAAAGGGCTTTTTAATAGATGAAATCTAAGCCTACGAGCCTTTAATATTCGGAGACAGGTTACCTAAAAAGTTTTAAAACTACTTGTTTTTTGGAGAACTCTAAGAGTTCTAATGGTTTAGGACTTCTGTTCCCGTATTTCTGGGCAAACTACCCACACTTTGGCTCGATCTGAACCTTCGATTTTGCCGACTAAACTTTTTCAAGCGTTCGAACTATTTGCCTAATTTCGAATATCAAAAGCCCTAATTTTTGTTGGATTTTGAAGGATTTTGAGATTTGGGTTTTCTGATTTTGATGCCTTTGATTTTAGGTTCTTAGCTAAAAGGTCGAAGATATAATAGCGAGGGAGTAGGTTAAATGGATTCTTAAAATTTTATTTAATTTATATATGTTAAAAATTCACTGACCCGTGAAGTACTGCACGTGCAATAACTTCAGTTGCACTTCGGTCCGACTAAAGTGTGGCTTTTTCCTTCCTCCGACCGACGTTTCTATGTTTTGTAAAAAAAAATGCAGAAATTTAACAGTAACTCTAAACTTATCCCAAATTGAGTTGTCTTTCCGGTTTTCTTTCTTTCCATCCCCATCATAAATAACAAATGCTATCTATTAAGCTTGTCTTTTCAAAGTTTTCTAATGACTATGAAATTTAACCCAGGGCTAATCTCATCATATAAACTCAAAACTTAGTATTTTCAATCCACAAGAAATTTTTATTCAGGGTTGTATGTTATGCTGGAGAATACTTCTGGAGTATACCTGATTTAGACTATCCCTTTTTAATTCCTACTAACTCAATAAAAATAAATTATGCTAATAAACGCAAAAAAAATTGCTTATATTGGTTAGACATACCAAGTTCACATCTTATAAAACAAAATTTTTTCATCAAGAAGCATTTGTAAAAAATATCCGCCAATTGCTTATTGGTAGATTATTATAAGTTTAATATCCCATTTTTAGACGGGACCTCTTAGAAAAATGATGTCTAATCTCAATGTGCTGCTTTGTTCTTTCTTGAGGTTGAATAGGATTCTTAGACCAAATTTATAGAACTTGGTTGTCCAATTATTGAAATATGATCAAAATATAATCAAAAAATTCTCCATTTTGTTTGTTTTATCCAAAGGGACTGAGCACAAACCAACACTTCCGGACAAGGCCACATATCGCCTCGGCCATTGAAAGTTCAATGGAACATTGTTTCTTGCTAAACCAAGAGAATAGGGATGCCTAAGAATTGGGCAAGTATCACTTGTGCTTTTACGATCCAATTTACAAACCGCATAGTCCGCCCATGAGAGTAACCTTTTAAATCAAAAGATACTTCTCTTGGATAAAATAAGCCTAGGTCAGTGTGGCTATAAATTTAAATATGTAATTTTACGGTGGTTAGGCGTGATTTCTCAGGACATAATTGAAATCTGAGCACATATACACACACTAAAATGATATGGGTCTACTTGCGTTAAATAAAATAGGGATTCGATCATACCTCTATTGGCTTTTCATCCAATTTTTGCCTTTAGTCCTTTATCAAGCTTGATGGATGTGCCCATAGGTGATTCGCCTCCCAGAAGTGAATTATTTACCGCAAGTGTACGGGTCGCGAAGTAGGAATAAAACTCGAAAGAGTACGAGTATCGATCACACAAGGAGTAGTGCCAGGTGAAAAACAAGTAACTAAAACGATAGCCTCAAACCTAAATTAATCCTAAAAACTTTTTATGCTTAAAAAAGAGAAAATAAAAATCGAACTTGGTTTGTGGGTGATTAACTATTTCTAAATTAAAAAAATATTGAAATGATAATAAAAACGACTGGAATCAATTGCATCCAATCAATTAGGTTTCTCGGAATGCCAATGGAAGGCTTCTATAACTCAATCCTTTCGACACATCGTTGGGTCTCGGATTCGGAAGATTTAGCTTTTAAAAATAATTGTTTTGTCACTCTTCAATCGTGCACCAATATATGAACCCAACCACGCATAAACGTACAAGGCAACGTATATACTGAGCAACAATTCATATATAACTTTACTAGAATAATCTGGTTGTTATATCGGCCGTGCCTCATCAAAAATTGATTCATGTAGCACATATGATAACCCACCTCACCATAAACGTTACAAGCAGAATGAGCGTAGATTACTGAGGTAGCAATCCACTCATATGTATTACCGAACATAATAGGAACGTCCTAGTTTTCGAAAGAATCTAAAACGACAGAGAAAAGATAATAAAAAAATCAGAAAATAAATCGTTGATATTAAATTTATCCCATTGTTCATATCCTTATCCCAATCAATCTTCAATCAATCCCCAGTTAGGAAACTAGCCAGCCATGGCTTAAGAAAAACAAACAACGATGTTTGAAAGCATTACGGTAAAAAGTTGTCATAAAAACTTGAAATTAATTAACAAAATAATATGCAAAAAACTAAACTAAGAGGTGAAAGAAACCCTACACTACAGCAATATCTGAAGCAGCTTTCGTGCATAAGGATAAGGAAGTATTTATAAGCAACACAAATTAGAACCTAGTAGGATTAGGAAACTTCAAACTTCTCAATCTGTCCCGTACGTTTGTTTCTTCTAATTCTATTTTGACCACCTTAGAGATCGATAAGGCCATTTCCTATTAGGAGACAAAATTGTATCCCTTTAAATCTTCTTTCCAACGCGTTAAAATCAGCTCATCGGACATCGGGTAAAAAAGTTCTGGCCCAATACGAGACTGGATCCGCTAAGGGATTCCTGCTAGCGTTCGAACGCTGGTCTTTGCTTTTCTGGGCGTTCGAACGGTCTTCACAATTTCTGAACTTTCCTCTTGGTGTTTCGAACGCCCATTCCTTCGTTAGTTTGGCATTCCGAACTCTTAGGCAAAATCTCAACTTTCAAGTCCTCGCACTTTTCGAACCTTAAGTAAGGGAGTTCGAACGTTCTTCAGCATTTTTTTCTGGCGTTTGAACGGTCAGTGCAAAATTTGAACTTTTCTCTTCCCAGCGTTCGAACGCTCTAAACCTTTTTGGCTTTGGGCGTTCGAACGCCTATAAATTTTTCTCTTCTTACCTTTTTTTTCTTCTCGCTTCTTTTCTCTTTTTAAAAACCTCCTTTGCCTGCAATGGTCTCACCCACGACTAGATAAAACAATCCTAAATTATAGTAAAAAACTAAATTAGGGCCAACTCACAGGTCGATAACGGCGTTTGACTACAATTATGTTAGTCCAATCCACACCCACTAACCTTTTGCTATTCCTAGCAATTAAACAAACGCAAAGATAATCTCTCCTTTCCGTAAGATTCCCGAATTGCATTTAGCGTATGCATCAAGCTTTAAACCCCTAGGTGTCCCCTAGTGGACGAGTGGTGTCTCGTGAGAGCTTCCAGTGAGATACCCACAACATCACATCATGCAATGTATCAAAATACTTAACATAGCTTCTCACAAAAATACCATGGCAAGCAATTCAAATCACTCAATCATGCTAAGTCAATCTACCAAACGTCAAGTCATAGTGGCAATATCAACAGAGATTCAAGTGTGAATGGTAGAGTCTTATTCCCCACATTTCAAACCATTTACACATCCCATAGCAACCAACCATGCCTTCGATTCCAAACGCCAAGTCATACACTCTCAACACTAGAACACCAGTTTCCGAAGTTTCCTCTAAAGGAATTGCTCTTTGTACGAGTAAGTGTAAAAATAATTCTAATAGAGCAATCCCAATGTTCAAAAACCGCAAAGATGTAAAGTATCGACTTGGGATAGCTTCATGAAAGAAATGTTTCACCGTTAATGCACTCAGTTTGTGAATTTTGACTTGGATGGTTTTCCTGCAAAGAAATTGAATTATGCAATTGCGATATTTAAGGGGCCATATAAGTGAAAGACTATCGCAAGAAAGTAAAGGAGAATCAAGTGGTAATGATCTCAACATTGCATCGGCCACTACACATGCCACTTAATAAGCATACACTTCAAACTCCTCTTTTTTCACACTTTTCCAATTTTGAGCTCTTTTTTTTTTTTTCATTTTTTTGTTCTTTTTTTTCATCCTTCTTTCCCCCTCTATTTTTTTTTCTTCAACTTCCTCAAATATTAACCAACTCAAAGTAATGCTCTTGTTGAGATCTTTTTATGCACAATTACCAAAAAAAAGGACAGAAGAAAGAAGATATAGTTGAATTGGCCCTTATGTAACAAAGTCCTGTAATCATGTAAAAGGTGTCAAAAAAAATTCTAATCTACTCATCACACTAACATGGTCAATAAAAGAAACCCAAATTCAAAAATATGAAGCTATTCAAACAATAAGTCATAAATTTTCTTGAGCAAAGGTAAAATCGCTCACAAAAATTGCTATTCATGGCTCTAAATCTCACAAGGTATAAATCTCCACTTTATGGATGCAGTCATGTAGAACTTATAACAGTTTCACTCTTCGAAAAACACGACTCGTGCGCAGTGTAAGTTCTCTCTCTCTACTTATATAATAGCACAACATAAAGTATCAAGCATGCAAGCTGAATTGACATGATAATCCCGCTTAAAATAATCATATTATGCAAGTTACAAGTGCTTCAACTATCTTTAAAAACAAAACATGATGATTCATTTATGGTCCCAAAAATAAGATTCTCACCATCCACACTATCGAAAGATCAGATTATAAACATGGAGTGTGAAATTCACAATAAAATTTGAAGAACAGAAACAAACCTGTTTCGGATGACAGTATATAACTAAAAACCTGCGAGCACATCCAAAACACGTAGCCAATTTTTTTTTTTTTTTCAAAATTTTTGTCAAATTTTTTTTTCTTTTTTTTTGAAAAAAGTAAACTATCCTAATAACTACTAATTATCCTAAAAAATAAAAACTCGAAGTACTTTTACTTTACTTCCTCCCCCAACTAGAGATGAGCAATTCTCCGAAATGCGAGAAACAAAAAAATAAAATAAAAAGAAAAATAAAATAAAAATAAAACAAACAAGGGGAAGAAAAGTGAAAAGGGTGCGACAACACCCTCTCCCCCCAACTAGAGTAACCTACTCTACCTCGACTATACTAAGACTCATTATAATCCCAACAAAACATCGAAGGTATTAGTTTCTCATTCATTCAAGGAGGGTCAATGTCGATCCACGCCCTCAAACTCCTCCTTGCTCAAAATCAAGATTGGGCTTCAATTGATCCCTTTACTTTGAACATTGAAAGTAAAGTGAACGGTCGGGCCACCGTACTTTGAAACTCCACTAAATAAGTGTAATCGAGAATTGTAGAAAACAAAACTTATGAACAACTTTAAAAGTTTATGCAAGTATGTTGTCATGCACAAGTTTCATTGTGATTCTTTTAACTTTCGGTAGTTTCATCAACCTTTTCCAAAAACTTATTGTGAAAACCACAAAGTAGAGTCCATGACTCATATGCATAAAAAATCACTTCTTATCTTTTTCACTTCTTCCCTTTCAAAAACTAAGAAGATCCTTAAACCTCACCATGTAGATTCCAATTGGTCATTGACCTCACTCAAACTAAATCCCTCTCATTGGATCCTTCCCCATAGATTCATTGTTTCACATGCTTTTGTATAACTAGACTTAAAAAAAAAAAATTCCCCCTCTGAACATGGTCTATAATCCGATAATTGTGTACCCACCGTTCAAAAAAAGAAGATATTAGTTTCTAAAGGTGATAATTCCCTAACGATAGTTTAAGTAGGCCATTCTCCTACAATGAATAATGGCATTTCGACGTTGCTAGGAATGGTCGTCCTAAAATAACCGGAATATGATGCTTAGAAGATTTCGACCTCCACAGGTTGGGTCTAAAACAATAAAATCACCGGATAATAGAACCCGGTATCAACTTGGAATAAGCACATCCTCTACGAACCTCTAGGGACCCGAACTTATGGATCATCGGCTACACACTCGCTTGTAACACGTGTTTGGCTTAAATTCACCAGACCTAATTCTTTAACTACACAGAATATGGCAAAGATTAACGCTAGACCCTAGGTCAAGAAGTGCTCGATCGATCCATACCCCCTATTTACCGAAATTGTAGGCACAACCAGGGTCCCTTATATTTTGGCACAGATTTGCATTTAAAGCATTGCACTTTGACTCTTCATTCATCATCGCCGTCTTCTTTGACATGAAACTTCTTTCCTTTTAACATACACAAGCCTTCAAGATCTTGGCATAGGAAGGTATTTGGTTTGATAGCATCTAACATAGGGTATGTTAATTCGAACGTGTTTAAAGTATCATAGATTTTCAGCATTCAGTTCGTTTTATACTGCTTTCGTTCGTCAAACCTAGTGGGAATGGAGCATGTTTAAATCTTTCATGGTTTAGCTCATCCAGAGCTTGCTTATTCTTCTTAATAACGCGTCAAATACTCTCATGATCTTTCTCCTCACTTCTTTTGACTTAATCCCCTAGACTCAATCACCATTCTTCTTATGCAAACCTTTTCGGGCAATTGTTTTATCGATTCTTTTTTCCACTTCTACGCGTTTGTTATGGCTGTACCCCTGCTCATGGTTTCATCAATGTAGTTTGCACGCTTAGGGTTTTGTTGGGGTTAGCGGGGATCGCCCTTGTGTTTGTTGGTTGGTGAAATTAACAAAACTCTCCAAGCATAGAGTTCATTTTTCCCATATGTTTCTCAAGATTTGTAACTGTTTGCCCAAGAGTTTATGACTGATTGCTCACGTCTCACATGTATTGTTCTCAATTTGTGACTTTGTGTGGAGCTCATGATCCTCATTCCTCCGATGTGGAGGTTTGGTATTGTGCTTGTGGTGGTGCAGAATATGGCATGGGTACAGTTGGGCCTGGGTTGTGAAGGATATTATTGGTGGTGTATGGTATGGTTGTTGTTGACTTGGCACAGTTTTGAGGGTTTTGTGCCCCCATTGTTGCATGTTTGCATACCCTCTTTGTTGCCACCAACATTAGTGTAGTTCCTCCCACAGGATTTTGTATGTATTGGAGTAGATTAACCCCCACTCCCTTAAAAATTGGCCTACCACATTAACTTTGTCCATGTGCATTTTCTTCTTTTAAATAACCCACCCCCGCTATCAATTGGACACACATTCATGGCAATTGGTCCATTGTATCACACACTAACACACAATACTTGAAGATTCGTTTGTGCAAGACTGTGGCGGCCTTAAGCATGTGCCAAAGCCCTCCTCTTGTCACTCGAGAAGCAAGGATTTCACATTGACTTCATCTTCCTTCCCCCACTTTAATATTTGAACACCTACATTCTGTGTGAAAGTAAAGCTGTATTCACATTATTAGGTTCCGACATGCCCAATCCACTTTTGAAAGTTAGCCAAGTAGTCAAAATACTCAATGCTTGTATCAGGGTTCTTTGTTTTGTTTTTCCGAAAAACTTCCCGCACACATGGACTCTCGCAAATATCTTCAATTGTGCAAGGACCATGATGATAAAATATTGATGGTGTGCCATGGCTGAAATTATGAGATGAGGACATGCCATTCCAAATAGATCCTTGAATCTCTCCAAGCTTGGAAGAAACTCTTCGCCACTATTCGGTACAAACCTGAGGATAGCACGACGTATTGCCTCTAATACGATTTTCGGGGAAAACTTTTTCAAAGAAACTCTCTCTCTCTCTCCATTGTGTTCCATATGAAGGGATCATGTCTCACTGAGTTGAACCAAAATTTTGCTTTTATCCTTTTAACGTGAATGGGAAAGTTTTAAAAGTAAAATCCTCCCTAAGACCCGATTATCTTGGAAAGATGGAGCATGCATTTCAAAATCTTTTAAAAATGCAAATATGGTCTTATCGGACTCATAACCATAAAATTCCTGGCAATACTTGTAGCAGTCCCTGTTTAAGATTTTAATGTGGTATGATGCGCAGGAAGTCTATAGTAGATATGGGTGTTTTGCCTTGCGGGCTTCATGTATCCCTCATGGTACGTTTGGGGGCCTCTCGATTCCCCCTCATTCTCGCTCTTTCATTTCATCAACACCCACCCTAGCAACCCATGTTGCCCGTTTGTGCCCTCACCTAAGCATGTCCATAGGATCTTGTTCGTGATGGATCCATGGGTGAGGTTTCAAATTAACCAAGGAATTTTCGGGTAAGTCCTATTGTAAGATTACAGAATGGTCGACTCGGACTAACGGTTTTGTGTGTCCCCTGAATATGAGCCATAAATCAATGCACACAAGAGCAATTATATTCCATCCAACGATCCACACAATCTCCTAAAATATAACAGCCCCGATACCAACAAAATCAATAAAAATCCTATCCCAACCGCAACCACACTCTCCTTTGCACAACGAAACCACCGATAAATCAAATAGCACAAGACCTATTCACCTTAAATCCGCCTCCCTATATAAATTGATGCCTAACTCTAAAAAAAAAATAAAATAAAAATATAATTCCTAAAAAACTATCACAACAAAAAAAAAGTGGAACAAGGGTACCCAGATGGCCTTGGCCGTAATGTCCTTGTGTAATGGTGGTGAATCAAATCCGCTGATTTAGCAAGGACTGAGGTTCGTGTTCTACTAGCACGTTTCTGCTGTCCCCATTGATCGAAGTATCCTCCCCGGCAACGCGCAAAAACTTGATTCCTCCAGAGTTGAATTCTTTAAACCCCAAGTGTACTATTCGCGAAGTATTCATAAAACTCGAAGTACAGTATTCGATCCCACAAGGAAGTAGTGCCAAGGTGAAAACAAGATAACTAAAACAATAGCCCCCGGCACACCAAATTAATCTCTAAACTTATGCTTCAAAAAGAGAAAATAAAAATCGTAACTTTGGTTTTTGGTTGATTAAACTAATTCTAAATTAAAAAATAATTAAAACGATTTAAAACTGATATAAAAAAAACGACTCGTAAATCAATTGTCCAATCAATAAGGTTTTTCTCCGGCAATTCCATGGAGGCTTCGTATAACTCAAATCCTTCGACCACAAACATCGTGTCTCGTCGGATTCGGAAGATTTATCTTTTTAAAAATAATTGTTTCGTATCATCTCCAATTCGTGCACACCACTATAATGAACCCAACTCACGCATAACTTCCAAAGGCAACTATATACTGGGCCAGCAATTCATATATAAACGTTACTCTTAGAATAAATCTGGTTATTATAATCAAGGCGTGACTCATCGATCATGTAGCACATAGGATGAACCCACCCCTCACTCATAAACGTTACAAGGCAACCGTATATTAGCTGATGTAGCATCCACCATATGTAAATTACCGAACATAATAGACGTCTAGTTTTTCGAAGAAAAAAAAAAAAATTTTCCCCATAAAAAAACACGAAAGCGAAGAAGAATAAAAATCAAGACAATAATTGGTGATATTAAATTTTACCTCCATTGGATTCATCTTGATCCCACAATTCAATCTCAAATCAATTCAAGTTAGGAAAAACTACCAGCATGGCTAAGCAGAAAAAAACAAACAACGATTATTGAAAGCATTACGGTAAAAAGTTGCATAAAAACTTGAAAGTAATTACAAAAATAATCTGAAACTAAACTAATAAACTGAAAACAACCCTAAAACTAAAGCATATCTGAAGCATCTTTCGTGCATAAGAGATAAGGAAGTATTTATAAGCAACACAACTTAAATCCTAGTAGGAGTAGGGGAAACTTCAAAACTTCCTAATTTGTCCCGTAAACTTGTTTCCTATTTTTGACCACCTAGAGATCGAATCAGCCAATGCCTTTAAGATCAAAATTGTAATCCCTTTAAATCTTCTGTCCAACGCGTTAAAAAGCATCTCAATCGATATCGGATTAAAACGTATGGCCAAAATCCGATACTGGATTCTGCTAGCGTTCGAACTCTGGTCCGCTTTTGCTTTTCTGGGCGTTCGAACGGTCTTCACATTTCTAAACTTGTCCTCTTGGCGTTCGAACGCCCATTCCTTTCTTTAGTTTGGTGTTTCGAACGAACTCTTAGGCAAAATCTCAACGTTTCAAGTCTCGCCACTTTTTCGAACTGTAAGTAAGGGAGTTCGAACGTTCTTCATCTTCAGCATTTTTCTTTCTCTTTTTTTCTTCTTGGCGTTTCGAATGTTCATGTGCAAAATTTGAACTTTTCTTCTTCCCGCGTTCAACGTCTCTAAACCCTTCACCTCTTGCTTTGCGTTCCGAACGCCTATGAAATTTTCTCTTCTTTGGCTTTTTCGCTTCTTTTCTCTTCCTTTTAACATCCTTTCCTGCATGGTCTCAAACAACGACTATAAATAAAACATAACGAGAACATTAAATAGTTAAACTAAATTAGGAGGGCCAACTCAGGTCGATTATGGCGTTTGAACTACAATTATGCAGTCCAATCAATAGGTGTGGTGAATGCTTTGATCCATCATGCCAAATCGTTTGAGTTAGCTCTTTTGCGTACTTGACTGATTTATGAAGGTGTCCTTTTCTTGATGCGTAATTCTGTTGCCCAAGAAAAGTTGATCTTCCCTATCTGCTCATATTCGAATTCGCCTTACATACTTTTAAGCAAGATTCTTTGCACATTTCTCATTAATATCCCAAAAATAATATCAGCCAAGCATATATTTGCACAATGAGCCATGTCCTTATTTTTTACTTTTATAAAAAGAGTGGTTGTCAAGTTTTTCCTCTAGCAAAGTATTATCTTAAAAAATTTGCTACGTCTTTCATACTAAGCTCTTGCGCTTGTTTTAAATCCATAAAGTTGCTCTTGGAAAGTTTAAATTATTGTGTTGGGAATTCATGATTCTCAAACCTGGGAGGTTGTACTATTACACCTCATCGTTTAATATAATCCATTTAAAAATACACTTTTTACATCTAGTTGATATAGTTTGAAATCCATCTAGATGCAAAAGCAAGTACATGCATTAGCTTCTAATCTAGCCACGTGAGCAAATGATTCATCAAATCAATTCCCTTTTCTTGACTATACCCTTGAGCTACAAGCCTAACTTTATTTCTAACAATGCTCCGTATTCCGTCAAGTTTGTTTCCTAAATACCCTTTAGTGCCCTATTATAGGATGATTGTTGGCCTAGTACTAAATATCCAAGATTTTCTCTTTTCAAATTATTTAGTTCTCTCTTGCATGCTAAGGCCAATGTTAATCCAAATTTCGCTTCATGACATTTTTAATTCTAATTTGTGAAAAAATACAAGGTTACCATATATGTTTCTAAGCGAGTTTCTAGTAGTTACCCCTCCTTGATGTATCTCCAATGAATGATACTTGTTGGATAGTTGTGAACATATCTCATTCTTTTGGAAGTTTGATTTTTCATTTGAGGTAACACTACCTCTAGGTTGAATTCCTTTTTTTACCATCCCTTCTTGAGTTTCTTGATTCTCTTGAGAGATTTTCAAGATTTTCTTGCCTTCTTCATCCCTCATTTCTGAGACATCTTGGGAGGCGAAGGATATTACATTCATCAAATGCCACATGCATAAATTCTTCAACTACTAAATTCTATTTTTTTAAAGACTCCTAAATGCTTTGCGTGTAGTTTGAATAGCCTAAGAAAATAGCTTCATCCGATTTTGAATCAATTTTT
>CM018914.1:19600229-19602729 GCA_009663005.1 Actinidia chinensis | reverse complement strand
TCCCCCACCTCTGGCAGAACCACCCATTCCCGATATAGAGTGATCCCACCACTCTAATCGTTCAGGAGGTCGTTCTCAAAATCTCAATATTGATCGAGCACGAAGGGGGAGACGCCGATCACCAAGTCCTCCCTGACGTGAAAGAAGTTCTTCGTCAGAATCTAGTGAAGTTCCAGCAGTGGGAGGCAAGGAGATGGGAGAGGAAGGAGCCCTCGTAGAGGTGATTGAATCGGGCATGGGACAAGTCTACTCACAAAAGATTCGAGATCTAGACGTCCGGCTCGACGCCATTAACACTGGATAAATGCTCCGATAACAGTGGACACTTTTGATACGACAGACTGAACCACCGTTCACAGAGAGAGTGCTGAGGGCTCGGGTTTTTTTAAGTTCAAGTTACCTACCCAACTCGGAATTTATGAAGGAAAGACAGATCCGATAGACCACCTTGATTCGTACAAAAGCCTGATGTCGCTCCAGGGTTGTTCGGATGAGGTTATGTGTAAAGCATTCTCTGCCACTTTAAAAGGATCTGTGAGATCGTGGTTCCAAAAACTCTCACTTGGGACCATAGACTCATTTGGCGATCTCAGTCGACTCTTCGTCGCCAACTTCATGAGCTGCAAGAACCGACAGAAAAATGCTTTCCACCTCTTCACCGTTCACCAAAAGGAAACCGAGAGCTTGAAAAAAAAAAAACCCCCCCCGACTTGTGAGACGATTCACCAACTGTATTAGAAGTAGAGGATCCCAGCGACAAAAGTAGTGATCATAGCGATGATGGAAGGACTCCGACCTGGTCCAATGTTCGACTCCCTTTCCAAAAATGTTCCCGAAACTTTGTCCGCCTTCTAGAGCAAAGCCGACAAGTATATCGCCGCAGATGAACTAGTCGAGGCCAAAACATAGGTGACGAGGAAAGGATGATCATAAAAGGAAGGAGCCTGATACAAGGCGGATTGATTATAGAGAAGAGGCGAGAAATAAAGAGACCTGACCGAGATTCAAAACGCCTAATGATAGGCGTCAACGTACTCCACATAGTAGCCCCGAAGTTTATCTTACCTCCCCTCAACGCTCCCGTCGCCCAAGTTCTCTCGGAATTACAAATGAAGAATTTTGTCAAAATGGCCCGGAAGATTAGACTGACCCCCAAAGAGAAACCGGAACAAATACTACGAATTCCACTGAGACCACGGGCACAACACGGAAGGATTGTTCCAATTGAAAGAACAAATAGCCGACCTCATAAAAGGGGTTATCTGAGGAAGTAATTTTGTCTACTCGCCTACTGCCAAATTCCCAAGAAAGAAGATATGGCGACAACAGATCAACTACGGGTGATATTCAAACAATCCATGGTGGGTTTGGATCGGTTGGCTGTCAACCTCGTCCAGAAAAAGGCATGCCAGAAGTGCCCATAGACCGACCGAAGAAGAAATCTACAACTTCTCCTCGTCGAGTGTTGGCGACCACCCACCAATCACCTTCAGTAATGACGACTTGAGAGGCTTACACCTACCCCATGACGACGCTTTGGTTATTTCTGCCGTCATCGCCAATTTCAATGTCCAAAGGATTTTAATCGACAATGGGAGTTCAGCAGACATCTTATTCATCTTGGCATTCGAAAGGATGAAAAAATGGGCTGGATAAGTTGCACCCTTTCCATACCCCTCTGATCGGATTTGGAGGAAATATGACACACCCCTTAGGGTGGATCATTTACCGATAACCTTGGGAGCCGAACCACACCAGACCACGGTGTGGCAAGATTTTATTATGGTGGATTGCCCTCGCCTTATAATGCCGTCCTAGGACGACCAACTTTGGGAGGAGTCAAGGCGATCACCTCGACCTATCACTGATTCCCCACCTCAACGGGAATAGGCGAGATAAAGGGCGATCAAAGGATGGCTAGACAATGCTTCATTTCGGCCATGAAGGTTGAAACCTCCTCATTCCCAATCGCCCAATAGCAATCACAGACTTCGGGCGCGACATGGAGGTATTAAGAGATGAGGTGGAACAAATTACCTTGACAGATCCCAGGAAACCGAAAACATCAAACCCCTCGAAGAAGTCGCTCAATCTCCATTTTTTCAAATGAATCATTGGGTATCTCGTCCCCATTAAACTAATCCACGTAAGACATTTTGAATTCTCAGGCAACTTGGATTCAAGAAATAGCCATTGGCTTTGAACATCTGTAGTATAACCCTCAATGCCTGTGGTTTTCTAAGAACATTCTCAATTCGGTCTACGTTGTCAAGCTTGGAGTTGGATCTTCAACAAGAAGGGTAGGTTAAGCGTTTGGCTGACAGGTTGGTCCGGTCCCTTCAGGCAACAACAGGTGGGTTAAGCAATTGGTTGACAAATAGTTTGTGAAAAGCGCACTTTAGCCCAAAATGCAGCAAAGCGAATATCGCCTTGTAATTTCGAAGCCCAGTGAAATGCACATGGGTGCATGTCTCTGAGGAGACTCAAGGTGCAGAGCTTT
>CM018914.1:19585229-19595229 GCA_009663005.1 Actinidia chinensis | reverse complement strand
CATCAAGCGGTTCAATTAGGATGTTCTAGAGGTAAAGGACCCCAATGACAAAGTGGTGGTTATGGCCATGATGGAAGGATTTCGCCTAGGCCCACTGTTTGACTCCCTCTCCAAGAATGTCCCTAAAACCTTATCGACGCTCCAGAGTAAGGCCGATATATACATCGCAGCAGAGGAATTGGCCGAAGCCAAGCGTAGGAGAAGAGGAAGGGATGATCTCAAAAGAAAGGAACTTGATATTAGGCGATTAGACTATAGGGCCAAAGTGAAAAGTAAAAGGTTTGGATGGGATGCGAGGGAACAAAACAATGAATGTCGCACTTGTACTCTACCACGCCGACCCAACTTGGTGCTACTACCTCTCAATACCCCTATAGCCTAGGTGCTTGTGGAGATAAAAAATGAGGACTTTGATAAGTGGTCTGGGAAGATCAAAACCAATCCCCTTAAGAGGAATAAGAACAAGTATTGTGAGTTCTACAAAGATCATGGTCATAACACGGAAGATTGTTTTTAGTTGAAAGAACAAATAGCCGACCTGATTAGGAGGGGATACCTGAGGAAATATGTAGCGGATTGCCAATGGCCGGACTCACCTAATAAAAGATATGGCGATAACAGGATGACAATAAGAGATATCCAGACTATCCATGGAGAATTTGGATCAAGAGGATGTTCAAGCTTGTCTCGGAAGAGGCATGCAAGGAAGGCAAATACACGAACTGCTTTGCCCGAAGGTCACTAGCATATCACTTTCACCAACGACGACCTAAGAAGCTTGCATCTTCTCCATGATGATGCAACGGTCGTCTCTGCCACAATCGCCAATTTCAATGTGCAAAGGATCTTAATCAATAATGGGAGCTCCGCTGACATTTTGTTCATCTCAGTGTTCGACAATATAAAGATTGAGCGAGATAGGTTTCACCCATTTTAAACCCCTCTAGTCAGATTTGGAGGAAGTCAATAGATCCCCTTGGGTGGATCAAGTTACTTTTGAATTTGGGGGTGGAGCCTCATCAGACCACAATGTGGTAGGATTTCATTGTTGTGGATTGCCCAATGCCTTATAATGCGATCCTAGGTCGCCCAATGCTGGGAAAAATTAAGGCGATCACCTTCACCTATCACCTAGATGAAGTTTCCTACTCCAATCAGGGTAGGCGAGGTAAAGGCGATTAAAGGACCGCAAGGCAGTGCTTCATTATGGCGATGAAGGCCAATTCCATTTCGAAGACAAACTCCCAATAGCAATTACAAATTGACGATGCCGAGATGAAGGCACTGAAGGATGAAGTGGAAGATACGCACCTAGTTAATCCCAGAGAGACAGAAAACACCAAACCCCTAGAGGAAGTGGCTCTTATTTCCATGCATTCCGACCTCCCATATCACCATGTTATAATCAAAACCGAATTGTCTGAGGAATTATGAAGTTCTTTGGTAGGGCTTTTAAAGGAAAACTAAGAATCTTTGCAAGGTCACATAGCGATGTCCCAGGCATTGTAATACCCCTAGCCAGTAAATTTACTTTAACTATGCAAATAATGACGTGTACAATAATTGATACAAATTATGAGAAGTTAAAGGTCTAAGTGGTTAAATTAGAGTTAGAAGTTTAAAGTCCTAAACGATAAAATTAAGCTAGAACTTTCAAAACTTTAATTGAAGTTTTCTGTTCAATTTTCTTCTTAGCATTCGAATGCTAAGAAAGGCAGTCCCAACAGTAACAGTGTAAAAAGCAATTAAAAAGAAAAAGGAAAACAGGAACAAAAGAGTTAGGGGAGGTAGGAACACATGGGATTAATTCCATTTTGTGTCTTCAATTATACACTCCACATACAAACACACCCACAGAACACCACGTAGAGGAGAGGGAGAAGAAAAGAAGAAAAGAAGGAAAGAAGGAAGAGAGGAAAGAAGAGGGAGAAGGAGAAGGAAAATGCAAGGGAAAATGAGAGATAGAAAGCCTTGAGAACTCAAAACCCAAACATAGAGGGAAGCCATGGAAACTATTAGAAGCCATTTTTTAGCTGGAGAGTGGTACGAAAAAACCTTAATTTTGGTCTATGCAATGTATGGAGTAGATAATTTTAGGAGACTTCTTAAGGTCCCATTTACTTTGATTTTGGAGCTTGACTCTCTATTTTAAAGATTAAAGAGTGAGGTTTGAAAAAACCCTAAAATATGAAAATGTTAGAGTTTTAAATTTCAACTTAGATCTAACAATGTTAAAGTTGTCTTGAGGCTTGAACCTTGAGTATTTGTGTCTTGTGTGGGTGGTCTTTGACCTAGGAACCTAAGAGGAATGGGATTGAGTTGGAGTTGGATTGGTGAAGTTTATACCAAAATCGGGCTGGGTTGAACAGGGCGTTTGAACGGGGCATGTTAGACTTAGAGTTCGAACAGGGCGTTCGACCATCCATATGGTGCATTTTCCATTTTTCCTGCCATCGGAACACTAGACTCAACGTCGAACGCTATCGGCCAGGCAACCCAGCACTATTTTGTAAAATGGGCAAACTTTCTAGAAATTCAGATTGAGGCATCGTTTGAAGCATTCGACAGTAGACTCGTAGACATTTATAACCACTTAAGTTTGCACTTTAATTCCTATATATTGTTATAAGCTGAAGTTTAAAATTATGACCAAGATTTGATCCGCAGCATTGTTTTCAGAATTTAGTCATTTTTCAATAGGCGTAAATCATTCATTCGGAATATGTCTTGAACCCCATGGACCTACTAAATTAAAGGTTTTCAAGTTTATTTCCAAATTAAATGTACCAATAATGTAAATAAATGTCTTGAGGTGAATGTGATTGATGAATGAACTAGTGTTGGGAGGGAGCCAATATCAAAAATTCAATTTTGTGGTTCTTATCTGCCTGGAAGTCATGGCCTAGATTATTGTTATGATTCTCTCATACGAGGTTAGGTTTATGAATGGTAATTAGGTTTTTTCCCCTTAACCTAATCGAAGAATGTCGTCCTAGAGCGAGTATACTTTGGGATCAAGTCGAGAGGTTTATATTAGCTTCAATTCGTTTATTCTCGTATCATTGAGCGTGATATGACATTTCTATCCCTTACATGTAGGAACCAGTTGCTTAGCACCTAGTCAGGAAACTCAAGTGAGTAACATGATACCATGAACAAAATTATGTAATTTGAAAAGTTTTCAATATGAATTCGTTATTGAAGTGTTTCCATTTTTTAGTGCTTAAATGTATATGTTTGTTTTTTTTTTTTTTCTTCATATAATAAAAGTCCGTCTGTAAATGGAATACCGAATGATAGCAATTATTAATCAAAAACAATGGATGAACGCTTGCACATGAAAAAGTAAAGAGTTTTCAAAGTATAGTAAAGTATTTTAAATGTACAGTGACACTCGGGGCTTCTCGTGGCTAGACCTTAACAAGCCCTGAAGTCCTACGATAGGAATGTGAAATAAACTATCTATAGTGGGAGACGTCCCAGCCTAAAGAGTGAGACGTTGACCTATTTATGTATTCTAGTTCATAACCGAAGGGTTACCATAGTTTGTAACCGAAAGATTACCAAGCACGAGTTGTTAACATTTTATATGTATAAAACTTATAGACACGATTTATAGTTATTGAACTTATAGTCATGAAAGATTTTCCTATATACGAAGCTATGATAAGCTTATACTTATGAAAGATTTCAAGATACATATGTAGGGTTCAAGTTTATGGGAAAAAAGAATTTCAAGTTATACTATGTTTAAAAGTCAAGTTCATGAAAATCTCTAGCTTTATGGCTACATTTACAATTTATGTTATGATATGTCCACAAGATATGATCCATATATCTTTATGTTCATGCATTTATTGTTATTCACTAAGTTAAGTGCTTATGTTTTTAAAAATCTTTTCAGGAAGCCAATATGAGGAGGCTTAAGCAGAAAGTATGCTGCAAAGATCATAGTTTTGTGGCCAAGGGGCCTTATGTAGTTTTGACGATAGGATTGGACTCTGCGTTATGTAATTATATTGGCCACGATATATACGTATGTTAAGTTGGCATCATTGGATATATGAAGCTTAACCAAGTTAGGGCACAAACTTTGTATTACTTTGTGTGTATGTCCACATTTTCTTTTCAAATAGTATATATTTTGCAAAATTTTATTATTCATTTTAATAAGTATGCACAAGTGATCAACCAAATTAAGGTACGTAGGCCTTAGTGGGCAAGTTGCTGGGCGGTCACAAGCCTCGATCCACGTAGGCAGGGTGCAGGGGCGTGGAAGGTATAGATCCTCAGGTCGCCATCCACAAGTATCACGACCATAAACCATCCTCTAGTTCGTAAAAGAAGAAGGAAAAATTATCAACAGGCGAGTGAAGGTCATAGAAGAAGAAGTGGCTAAGCTCATCAAAGCAAAGGCATCAGGGAAGCACCCATACCCGGATAGGCTCTCCAACGTCGTCGTCACCCCTAAAAAAGGGGAAAAGTGGAGAGTATGTGTTGAATTTACCGACCTCACAAGAGCCTGCCCAAAAAGATAGTTTGTCCTCTATCCAAAATTGATCTGAGTTGATGCAACTTCCAAGCATGAGACTCATCAACTTCAATCGAAGCCTTCTCAGGGTATAATTAGATCCCAATATCCTCCCGACAGGAAAAATACCTCTTTCATCACTAAAAAAGGACTGTATGCCATAGCGTTATGTCTTTTGGGTTGAAGAATGCAGGGGCACGACATGCTAGAGATTATCCAACAAGATGTTTTAAGGAGCATGATTGGAAAAAGATGGAGGTTACATAGACGGACCTGCTGGTCAAAAGTTGAAAAGCAACCTATCACATCACCAAATTAGAGGAAACATTTGGATTCTGCAGAGTCATCTCATGATGCTTAAACCCTTCCAAGTGCATTTTGTCTATCCTCGGGAAATTCCTTGGCTTCCTAGTGACTAAGCATGGCATCGAGGCAAACCGGACCAAATGTCAGCTCTACATGCAAGAGCTCACCAGAAATATACATGAGGTACAACAAATGACAGGGGAATAAACTGCACTTAATAGATTTGTCTCAAAAATCGTAGATAAGTGTGTAACCATTCTCAAATTCTGGGAAGAACTAAGGCCTTTGAATGGATAAATGAATCCGAGATGCCTTCCAGTAGCTAAACGAATATATAGGATGCCGGCTCTGATCACAGTTCCTAATGTGGGCGACGAGCTTAGTCATGTACCTTTCCTCTCGCCCTCCGCGAGTTAAGCCAAGTGCTGGTCCAATGAAGAAGACAAAATTCAGAAGCTAGTATAACTACGTCAACAAAGGCCTATGAGAGCTCAGACTAGATATCTAAAAAATTAAAAATCGATTATGCCCTTTTGATCAACACCAGGAAGCTTTGCCATACTTCCAAGCACATCCCATTTCTATACTGACGGATCAACCTTTGAAGCAGATTCCCAATGACTAGTAACTCTGGGCGGACTACTGAAATGGTCTATGAACTCAGCGAATCCAATCAGTTACAGGACCAAGGATGGACATAAGGCTCAAGTATTGGTTGATTTCATAGTATAGTTTACACATGAATTACCCTAGAAAGGATTCTCTTTGAGGTGGAAAGCCAGAAAAGAGAAGTTAGGAAGATGATCTCGTTAGGTGGAACTCTTCGTTGATGGGTAATCCAATCATCACCGCTGCAGTGAGGACTTGTTCTCCAAACTCCTCAAGCTAGAAGATGGAATTGCATAAGCATAGAATTCAAAGCACAAACAATGAGCTAAATATGAGGCTTCCTCACTGGACTCGAGTTGCAACGGCATTGAGAGGTGGAACCTAAACACTTAGTGACTCTCAGCTGTGGCAAATCAAGTGCAAAGGAATTACCTCATCAAAAGATAGTGGATGGTGGCCTATCCGATGAGGTGACAACCATGTATATGAAGATCAGGACTTCAAGATTCGCAAATTCTAGAGAAGGAGAATAAGAAGTCTATGCCTGGCTAACCTCGCCTCAGCCTTCAAATTTCATCTCAGACATAAATATACCTTTGGAATTCTTGCCAATCCAGTATTGGCCTCACCAAAACATCGTAGTAAGTAGTGAACAGATCCGAAATGACTGGACGACATCAATTACATTACTCAGAGTGGAAAGCTACCATGGAAGAAGCTCCAAGCTTACAAGGATCTATTACCCATCAGTCAGATTCTGCTTCATCAACAAGACTTTGTATAAAAGGTTTTTTTCGGGACCACTCACGAGGTGTTCCGACCTAAGGAAGTAGAACTACGTACTTAGAGGAAATTCATGAGGCATCTACAAAAACCATTTGGGGGTAAGAGCACTCGTTAGAAAGGCCATTGACAGGATACTTTTGGCCCAAATGAAACGAGATGCAGTATCTTTCACAAAAAAATGTGACAAGTGTAGCGATTTGCTCTAGTAAGTAACGTTCCTCACACCGAATGGTGCATATGGCCAGCCCATGCCATTTCACTCACTGGGAATTGACATACTCTTGCCTAAGCTCCATTATAGAGAAAAGTTATTAATTGTTGCATTTGAATATTTCACGAAGTGGATAGAAGCAAAGTTCTCGCCAAGATCACTAAAAGAAATACCAGGAATTTGTTGGAAAAAAGAAATACAAAATGGTTTTGGAAAAACATCGTTGCCGATTTGAAATTCCAGGTTATCATCTGGATAAACGCCAAGCAATTCGACAATGAAAAAATTACAAATATTTTGCTCAAAACTCGCCATCTCCACTCATTTCTCTTCTCATGGTCACCTCAGGCAACGGTCAACGGAAGTCACCAACAGACCGTCTTGAGGGACTTGAAGGAAAGGTTAGAAAAATCCAAGAGTGAATGGACGAAGACTCCTAAGCATTACTATGGGTTACCACACAACAAGCAGACTCCCTACGGGCAAGATGCCATTCTCAATGGTATATGGAGTAGAGTCAGTCATACTCGTGGAAATAGGAATATCGAGCTGTAGGACCTTAAATTTTGACAAGGAAAATAATTAAGCCAGTGAAGCTCAACCTTGATCTCCTGACGAAATGAGGGAGCGAGTTGAGGTCGCCAAGCCGCTTATAAGCACTAGGTCACCAACTACTTTAACCAAAGTGCCAACGCATATCTTTTTGACCTGGAAATTGGCTTGAGGAAGGTCAATTCGGACCACAAAGTGCACTCAACACTATAAAGCTCACCCTACATGGGAAAGTCCTTATAAAGTTATCAGGTATCTAGACTAGAAATTTACTGGCTAGAAAACATGAACGGAAGGCACTACCTCATCCCGAGAATGTTGAGGCACTTGAAGAAATATTACTAATAGTTCTTTTTTGGTCGCCTTATGCTGAGATGCACCCAAGAACAGAGGTCGCAAAGTCTTTATTTTACCAAATCTCTAGTATCACTATTTTGATTGCCAAAACCCTATTATGTTCTCCAATCTCCAATGATGTTCACTATCTCCCAATGTCATCTTTTACTCGCCAGAAGGTTATGTTGCAGTTTCGTCATGTAGACGGATTGAAACAAACAAAAATTTTGTCCACGCAATATCAAGATCGCCTATTGCTGTTATCAAGAATTTTAAAAAAATATTCGACCCAAAGGCATCTTATCGCCAGGGAAGTTAACTCGCTTGATTATTTATATCGCCATGATATGGTTTAATGTTTGCCTAAGCGAGGCAATTTGAGGTCGCCTAAAGATCTCCTATTATCAAACCTGCCAAATTAATTTAATCGCCACAATTGAGTTTAGCCTAATTATGTTCGCCAAATGATCAAATTATGCCTCGCTAAAGGCACCTCGCCGAATAGTTCTAATATTCCAAATTTATTTACAGAGTGATATCGCCAAAGGAAGTGACTGCTAATTCTGAAGCAAAATACAAGAAGGCAAAGAGGAAGGAAAAAAATAGTTTTCATTCATATCACAATTACAATCTCGCCTTACACAAAAAAAAAGGGAGTATAAAGTTGTTAAGGAGGAAGGGGGTTGTTCTGATCGCTCTCCCCGTCTACTCATTTTCCCCTTCTTTTCTTCTCCTTCTCATCCTTTTCCTCGAGCAAGATTGGCACGATCCCCATGTCTTGGATGTCGAGGTCGGGATTAAGGTGCGCCGAGTGCCTCTTGAAGAAATCAAAGCCCTTGCTAAAGTACTTATACGACTTAAATCAAGGCCCCCCCTTGGAAATCATTAGAGGACTTGAATTTGTCACTGGATTTCTTCTTGGCAAAGGCCTAACCTTTCTTGAGCTGGATTACCTTTTGTCTCAGCCTCGCCATAATAGCATCCGGTCTTCCTTCGTCTTTCAGACTCATCAATTGCCTGATGCCTCGGATCCTGACCTTAGCCAGTTGCCTTTCAAGATTTGAGGCCAACATAAGCACGAGTCATCTCACTCTCAATTGACATAGGACTCAGCCTTGCTAAATCATTGCCTCGTCCCTCATCTCCTTTCAATGACCCGCGAGGGAAGAAGTGAGTACCATCACACCTGCAAGAGATCAAATTTGTTAGGAGTATAGAAAAATAGAAATATGAGTTGAATTCAAAGAAGAACAATTACCTTGCCAATCCCTTAGAAGAGCCTAGAGATCGCCATCAGCTCGGAACTTGTTTGCTAGGCTGTTAAGAGGTCGGATCACACCCTCAATGAGCTTTTAGCCACACCAGGATTCTTTAAAATGGAGGCACAGGGCCCAAAAATAGCAAAAGGTTTGGCGGAGGTACCCGTCCGGGTCGCGCGCAGCGCGGTTCATCAACTTTACTCGATGATGCCTTGGCCTTGGTGGGGATTTACTTTTTCCCCTCAGGTGGGGCCGTTCTCCTTGGTCCTTGGCACAGATTTTGCAATAGCCTCTTAGTGGGCATTCATTGTGTTGTGCACCTCAATCTGGGAGCGGCTCCCATCGATGGTGATCCCCTTGGCTGCTGAGGTGACATCGCTACCGGGCTTGCGGCCTTAGATCCTCCGCAAGTTGGGCAAGCTTCTTCAAGCTAATTTTCTTCAACATAGCTACAAAAGAAAAATCAACGTCAATAAATGGGCAATATAAAATACTTGGAAAGAAACAAAAAATAGTACCATCCAATTTGAGCTGGGGGAGCAGTTGTGGATCAGACCAGGCCTCTAAGCTAAGAGATCGAGTGCCGAGTTCCAAACCAAGGTGAGTGGTCGGACATTTCCCCCCAGTAGCCTTAACAATGTTAGATCAGGAAGGTAAGATAAAAATTTTCTCATTTCCTTTCTAATAGTTCCTATGTATTCTACCGAGCTATCTTGGGAATGGTCAAATCGGCGAGGTTCACCTCAAGAATAGTAAGACTCACCCTCGTTGCCCGCAACTAGAGCCCACTCTTTGCCCATCGGATTCTTGTTTTCCATTGTCCCCACTACTGGACGTTATTGGTTTGGAGCCGAACTTGAAGCATATTCGAAAAGACTTGGGTTCAAGGACCCTTGATGTTAAAAAGTTTTCACCTAAAAGTGAGTCCGGTTTCACACGCCTTTCTTGATCAGTCGTAGACAAGATGGGCAAGCTTGTTGACAATGACTTACCTAAGAAAATAAAAATCCTTATCAGTCGCGAAAGAGGAACCATACTTGTCAATAAAGGGGAGACTAGCAGACGAAACTAACCTTGGATGCCTCATGTCCTCAAAACCCTTGAACCAGGGCATTCTGGATATTCATGTGTGGAACTCCAGTCATCTCTTGAGATAAAGAAGAATTTCTTCTTCCATCCTTGAGTTGTGGGGTACCCCCTAAGGAGGGTCTTCTTTGACCTCACCTTGAAGTAAAGCCATCTGGAATCCGACTTTGGGTTTTTATTTTTAAGACAAAGAACAAGCTCCTTAACTCATAAAAGAGAGGGAAAATTTATGGCTCGCACACGACCACCCTGCAGACTAGACTTCGCCACGTGTTGGGGACGAGTTGAGTGGGGAAAATATTGTAAAAGTATAGAATTCTCCTA
>CM018914.1:19562729-19577729 GCA_009663005.1 Actinidia chinensis | reverse complement strand
AGGTAACGAGTATCGATCCCACAAGGACCATTGGCCAAGGTGACAACAAGATGAATAACAGCACTACCATGCAATCCTAACCAAAGTCTACTTTGGCTTCACAACTTAAAAGATAAAAAGAATTGATTTTGGTATTTTTGATGAGTTTTTGAACTAATTTAAAAATAAAATAAAATAAAAACTGATTTAACTGGTAATAAAAGGACTCAGAATGCTTGATCCAGTCAACGAGTATTCTCAGAATCCCCAATGAGGCATATTATAACGTCAAATCCTTCGACCATTCTAGAGTCCTTAGATTCGGAAAAATTTAACTTTTAAAACCCAACCTTCTTACTTACTTCACCTAATAAATAATCTGTTTGTTATGATCAAAGGAGTGCAATCATCGTTTGAATAGCACGAATGTTTATCGCACATCATAGGACTCCCAAGTTTTTCGAAAATATTCCGATTAAGTAAAGAAGAAAATAAAAAATTTTAGAAAGATTTAACGGTGAAAATAAATTCTCCATTGTTCATACCTTGATTCTCCCCGGTTTGACTTTCACAATCAGTTTCCAGTAACGAAACAGCCACTCATGCTAGGTGTAAAACGAATATCTAATTATTGAGTGCATTCTAATTTAAATAACTAATAAATAACTAATCTAAAGATATCAAATCCGATATGGAATCGATACCAAGAAAATTGAAAGACAATTGATTAAACTAGACCAAAAACTCTTAACAATTAAACAAACAAGACGTTTAATGTAAAAACTTACAAGAAATAATGAAGAACTTTGAAAACTAACTAAGAGGCTGAGAAAAACCCTAAAACTCACATCCCCCTTTAAAGATATAAAGAGATATATATAGGCACTTCCAATTCGAGTCCTAACAAATTAGGAATCTTCTCCAGGAGTTTGCCTTGGCGTCGAACGCCCACGTCCTTCTTCCATTGTGAGTTCGAATCGCTCAGTACAATCTTCTAATTTTTCTTCTTGCTTCGACGCATTTATGCACACAAATTCTTCTTGCTTAGCAGTTTGAAAAAAAAAAAAAAAAAAAAAGAAAAAAAAAGGGGAAGAAAAACGAACACTTAGACAAAAATTCAACTTTTAAGTCTCTCCCCCCGCCATTTTTCGAACTTTTAAGCAGTATCTTTCGAACTCTACAATTCATCTCTACACTTTTCGAACTGTAATCAGGGGCATTCGCACAGGTCCCCCCCCCCCCCCTTCATCAATTTTTCTCTGGTGTTCGGACGCCAAAATTCTTCTTGTTCAGGCGTTCGAACGTTCTTCTCAAAATCCTCAGATTTTCTTCACACGGCGTTCGAAACGTTGATTTCCCCTTCCCCCCTTTGCTTGGGCGTTCGAACGCTCAATGTAATTGATCCTTCTTTTCTCATACTCCGTTCTACTTTTTTGCTTCAATTGTTTCGCCTTTATCAATATAAACCTACAATGACTCAAATACGCCTATAAGTGCATATATGATAAAAATGAATATAATTAAACTAATCTATAGGGCTATTTAGGTCAGTTTTACAAACAGCGCTTGGACTACAATTATGCAGGTCCAATCACACACCCCAACTAACCTTTGCTATCCCTAGCAAAATTAAATAAAACAAAAAGATAATCTCTCCTTTTCGTAAGAGTCCCGAAGGCATTAGCAATAGTATCAACCTTTAAAAAACCCCTAGGTTTCCCCTAGTGGACGAGTGGGGTTCTCGTGAGGGTTTTCCAGTGATGATACCCACAACATCACATCATGCAATGTATCAAAAATAATTTAAAACCGACAATTTCTCAACAAAATACAATGTCAAGCAATTCCAATCAACTCAATCATGCTAAGCAATCCGACCAAACCAACCGTCCAAGTGTCAATATAATGAGAGATTCAGGTGTGAGTGCTAGAGTCGTTATTTTTTCAGTTTCAACCATTACGCATCCATAACAACAACCTATAGCCTCGATTCGAAACTCACAAGAAGTCATAACATCTCTCAACAATAGAACACACAAGTTCTCTCAAGGAATTTCGCGTTGTACGAGTAAGTGTTAAAAATTACTCTAATAGAGCATTCCCATTTCAAAACCGCAAGAATGTTAAAGTTATCGACTTGGCATAGCTTCATGAAAGAATTTCCCCGTTTATGCACCAGTTGTGATTTTGACTTGATGACTTTTTACATGCATAATTCGAACTTATGGCAATTTCGATATTTAGGCCATATGAGTGAAAGAATAGTCCAAGAAAGTAAGAGAATCAAATGGTAATAATCTCAACATATGCATGGCCACGACCGCATCGCCAACTTAATAAGCATACACTTCAAACTCCTTTTTTTTTTACTTTTCATTCCCCCTTTCTCGTTTCTTTCAGCTTCTCAAGAAAAAGCTACCTCCAAATAAGCGCTGGTTGAGAATCTTGTTTTTTATATTCAATTACCGAAAGAATAACAAAAGGAAGTATATATGATCGGCCTCAATGTAACAAATCCTATATTCGTGTCAATCATTTAAAATGATGTCAAAAATTCTAACTCACTCACACTAACATGTAAACCAATCACAATGTTGAAACTATTCAAACATGTAAGTTCAATAAATTTTCTTGAGTAAAGGTAAATCGCTCCACAAAACGATTTATGGCTCTAAAGCTCACAGGTAGAAATCTCTACTTTTGGATGCATTCCTGTAAACTTATAACAGTTTTCACCGAACAACACGACTCGTGCGTAGTGTATGTGATCCTCTTCTCTCTTATAGAGTACAAACATTAAAGTAAATCAAGCCTGCATGATTGAATTGACATGATAACCCTTTAAAACATCGATTCTGCCAAATTCACAATTACTTCAACTTCTTTGAAAACAAAACATGATGATTCAGTTATGGGTCCCCAATTAAAATTCTCAACACATCCACCACACTAAAGATCATATTATACCCATGGACTGTGAGGAGCCACAATGAAATTCAAAGAACCAGAAACAAACCTATTTCCTTGACATGATAATGAACCCTTTTTTTTTTTCTTTTCAATCATAATAAGTATTCTGCCTAAACAGTTACCAAGACAATTAAAAACAGCATTCATCCAATTAAAGCATTCAACTAACAATTTAAGTATTCAAAATGTATCACTCCCAACATAAAACATAATATCTAACATCCAGAAACAAAGCAAACAGTCAAAAAAAAATCCTAATCCTCCTCGTCATCATCATACTTCCTCCTCCCTACTTATAACTGCCCTTCCTGTTCTTGGAGCATACTGTGTGACGACTAGACCCTCCTCTAATGGACGACAATCGGGTTATTCACTTCTTCTCTAAATCATCCATGTGCTTACTCATCTCTTTTCCCAGATTTAAAATGGCTTCCTTTACTCTCCCATGCCATAGCTGATCCCTCTTGCGCCTTTCTTCCTCCACTCCTCTTCTCCTTTGCCCCTAGATCGGACAAAGAAACTCTATCAATGGCCCCGCAGGCTCAATCCTAATGAATCGTAAGGGATATGGACTCCGCTTCTTTTAACACTCTGTCAAAAATCCCATAAAATGTCACTGAACCCCTCTTGTCCGAAGCCTATATGTTGCGCACAGGGATAAAAACATGGTACGGGGTAAGTCAATGGTCTTCCCAGTGCCGATTTGCCCACAACAGCCTAGCCCTGCGAGTTCATGATACTGTACGTTTTAGAGGAAGCCGGGAATTACACGAAATATGAAATGAATCAAATACTTTATCCTTATTCTGTCTTGTAACTGCACCTCACCGTCCCATTGTCCCCCTCTAAAAGCATTCTTGTGGGACGAACGGCTACTTCGGCATCCCAACATTCGGAAATGCAACTCTGGGTTCCTCTCGGGGAATCTCAAAAATGTTAGCAAAGTATCAGGGGTCACTTTATTTTCTTTCCTCGCACCCAACTTACACAATCTCTCTTTCCTTGCTCATTCTCCGTTTCATGCTTGATGTTTGCCAGGAACTATTGGCACAAGGTTAGAACTAATTCCGCCTTAACTTTGACCAAATTTATTCCATCCCTAGTGGTAAGTTTTTTGGACCAAACTAATGCCAGTGTTTTCTAAGGCAACTAGATTAGCTTACACTCAAGTACGCCCCCGCTACAACGAAGCCAGACCTTATGACAACAAGTTTTCTGCATTTTTCCCCGTGAGCGAGAAGAATCATAACCACCCCCTGCCTTTCCTTGGACTTTACCTTTTGGTTGGACTCCCGTGTCCATATACCCAAATTTTCAATTACTCCCCTGTACCTACCAGCAAAAATACAACACAAACGCACACACATGCCTTTTCAATGCAAGGATATGTCCTACAAGTGGTGTTTTACCAAGAGTCCTCAATTGAAACCTGCAATGCACCACGTGTTTGTGTTTCCCAAGTAAAACTAGAGGTTCTATCAACCAACATTTCAGTTACTCAACGTCCCAATCTTTAATGACCGACACACATGAGAATACAACATCCTATTCCTCACAAATCATTGCTTCTTCATTGGGACAATTCGTCGAACATGTGAAGTGCATATGTCGCCTAAGTTCTCATGCACAATTTCCTTGACCCATACTCCCTCAATGTCAATAATAGCTGGAGATGAGTTTGAAACAAAATTTCCCTCACCTTAAGTATTCTTTCATTGGGGGGACAATTCATCAACACTTGAGTGCACACCTATCCTAAAGTTGCTCATGAAACTTTACCAAGATATTCCGCCTCCCTTCATTTTGTGTTTAACAATTTTTTAAAACATCACAATACTAATGGAAAAAGAAATCATGATTGTTGTGGTTATGTGTGATTATACACATGTGAACTTAGAACATTTTTTTCGACAAAGCTAGGTTTCTATGATTGAAATCCCTAAATCTACACACTTTAAAGGAAGGAATTCATGAATTTAACCTTGATTTGATCCACCTAACTGAGAAACTTTGAACTTGAGATTTCCCTTTCAAAATGGCCAGTTTCCTCTCTTTCTCTTTCTCCTCTCCTCGACGTACACATATAAGGAAGTAACTGAAAGATGCGCTTTTTCAGTTAAAAACCCGCCCTGGGCTTGACGTTTCGAAACGCTATGAGCGTTTCGAACCTAAGTGCAATGTTTTTCATCGTCCTAGAACGCTCTAAGAGGCGTTCGAACGCTAGTGCAAATTTTTTTATATTTTTTTTTTAATTTTAAATTAAACTACCCTAAAAAACTAAATTATCCTAAAAACAAAAACTGTGAAGTACTCCCCACCACTAGAGAGGAGCATTCTCCGAATGCAAAAAAATATTAACTTAACCTACGACTCTAATGTACAATACACCGCCAAGACATTCTTTGGCAATTACTCGAACTGGCGGTGGATCGTGTAGATCCACAAACGCTCACCGCTCTTGTCCTCCAGCTCAAGATAAGGCTTCACGATGCCCATTACTTTAACACACACTTCCTGTTTCTCGGAGTCCGTATTTCAAATCAGCCCCATGAGATGAAATGACTTCACTACAAAGGTCCGACCAACGACTTTGAAGTTTTTCCTCCGAAATAAATGCAAACGGTGAGTTGTACAAATCCTTTTTCTGACCCACATTGATGATTGGCCGCACAATCAATTGATCATGCCCAGATTTCATCTTGGCTTTTGAGATTTGGTGTTTTGTCATATGCATCATTTCCGTATCTCTCTAACTCATTCATTGCAAATGACGTAATGTCCCCCCGCCTCCTCATGACGCTGTTAAATTGCGAATGGCACCAATACGCCTTTGTGCTCCCGATTTTACTGAGAGATGACAACGCTCCCCATCCCATCCTATACGAAGAGGACCCTAAATAGTTTTGTATAAGCAGTCCTATAGCCCATAACGCATCTACTTACTAACCGCAAAGACAATCCTTTCGGTTGGGGTTACGTTTTTTCAAGGACTTTGTTTGATTTCCCTATTTGCCCCAAACCCCCCTTCCACTTGCCCTTAGGTTTGAGGATGGTAAGGTGTGCCACCTTATGAATCACTCCATATTTGCGCATGAGGAGTCTATGGGTTTATTACAAAAATTTGAGCCCCCATCGCTAATAATAGCTCGGGGCATTCCAACCTAGGCAAAAATTATTCCTTCAAAAACTTGACCACAACAGCGTATCATTGGTAATCGACTTGGTAATAGTCTTCTTACCCATTTGGATACGTAATCTATGGCCACTAGAATATACAGATATCCACACGAATTAGGAAAGGGACCCATGAAATCAATACCTCAATAATCAAAGACCTCAAGTATAATGATAGGGGTAATAGGCATCATGTGCCGTTTAGACAGACTTCCTAACCGTTGACATCTATCGCATGACGTGCAAAAGGCCGAACATCGCGAACATGTGGCCATAAAAACACTTTGTAAAATTTTGGCCGCAGTTTTTCGTGAAGAAAAATGTCCCCCACATTCTTGTGAGTGACAAACTCTAAAACGCTCTTCACCCTCATCATTATAATCACGACGTATAATCCGATCAGACATACTTAAACAAATACGGATTCTTCCCAAGAACAATATCTCACATCCTAAAAAACTTTTTCCTATCCCTACTGACCATTAAGGAAATTCTACCGGTGGCCACGTAATTGGGGCAATGGTCTGGCCAACCATGGCAATGCCTGATTTGTATGAGGCCATGGATTTGAACAGTTGCTCTCATCAGAAAATACTCGTTAATCGGAAGAGTTCGTTGGTTTCTCCATTAGGGAGGAGCCTTGACATGGTCAGCTACACATTTTCGACCCCCCCTTTTTTTTTCTTATCTCTGACTCTCAATATTAACTTTTGTAGTAACAGATCCACCTAATGAGTCGTGGCGTTGCATCGGGTTTAGTCAAAAGGTACTTTAGTGGCGGAATGATCAGTTATATCATAACAAGTGATCCGACCAAGTATGACCTAACTTATCGAGTGCAAGACCACAGCAAGCAATTACTTTTTCCATTGGTGGGTATAATTCAATTGAGCATCATACAAAGTGTCTTGCTAGCAAGTATATACATGGGTTTATCTCTATCTTTGCCCCAAAACAGCTCCCACTGCATATCACTCTCATCACACATCCGCTTCAAAGGGAAGAGACCAATCGGATTATCGATATAATTGGTTGGCGGTGGTGAGAAGACCCTTAAGGCTTATCAAGGTTCTTGAAATGTGTGATCCACTCAACGGTACCCGTCTAATGAAAGCAAGTGACACACGGGTGCTCGAGATAGCACTAACCCCTTATGAAGCGACGATAAAATCCGCATTGCCCTAAAAAGGATCTAATATCTTTCACACACTTTAGGGATGGTAGATGTTGAATCAACTCGAACTGTTGATTTATCTACCTCATCCCTTTGCTAGACACAAATGCCAGTACTAAACCTTGTGTTACCATGAAAGGACACTTCTCCCATTTAAACCCAATGCTTTCTTCACATCTCTCTTTCAAACCACTTAAATGCTCTAAACATGATTCCAAAGTACCCCATACACCGAGAAATCGTCATAAATACTTCAAGAGCGTTTCAACCATGTCGCTAAAAATTGAAATCATGCAGCTTTGAAAAGTGGCCGTGCCTTGCATAGACTCGAAAGGCTTCCCTATAGGCATAGTGCCAAAAGGACCATGTGATATGTCTTATCTTGATCCTCTAAGCCACCTCAATGCTGATTGTACCCAGAGTACCCACATCCTACAAAACAATAATATGCTCGTCTTGCACACGCTCTAAACTTGGTCCAAAAGGGAAGTGGGAAATGGTCCTTTCCTAGTAGCACATTCAGACTTTCCGTAATCGCTGCACATTCGCCACCCGTTCGGATCTAGTTGGGGCCCTAAGCTCTTATGCCTCATTCCTTTACCACCGTTACCCCCGCCTTCTAGAAACACTTGGGGGCTCACCCACTTAGAATCATGAAATTGGATATATTATACCCGCATCAAGAAGTTTCAGTACCATTCTCCTCTACACCCTTTCGTATTGGGGTTAAACGGCCTTTGCATTTGACGCACATGTTTATACTCCTCTTCCAAAATAAATCTGAGTGCACATAGTGGATCTAATCCGTAAGAGCCCTATTGTCCACTAATGACTTCTTATGCCTCTTAAGTATTTGCAACAAAGATTCCTCTTGACCTTAGTTGGCTAGAGGATATGACAACAGGGTAAGACTCACCTTTTCCAAAAACGGCTACTTTACTGTGTTAGAATGGCAAGGTTTTCTTTCCGGAATTGGTGATTTTTCTTCAGATGAAATCAGATTTACACACTTGTTGCAAAGGTTCAAACAGTTGGGGTCCAATGACCTCACATGCAAGACAGACTCATTCTCTTTACCACAACAATTGGATGCATCCCTAAAACTTACACTTATCAGATTCCATTGGTCATCGGGGCTCACTAAGTCCAAATTAGAGCTCTCCTCAACCCGAATCTTCCCATGAACTCCACGATCCACATGCTCTTGAATGATGGACTCATGACATTTATTTCCTCATTGGTCTACTCTTTCATTTGTTTACACACAGTGAAATGTTTGTCTCCACCACGTCATATTAACAATGAAAGCTTATTAATCCATGTCCTACAATGAATAAATGGCATTTGGCCGTGGCTATGAATGGTCTACCTAAGATAACAGGAATATGACGTTTAGACGACTCATAATCAACAGGTTGGTATCCAAGACTATGAAATCTAACCCTACCGGGTAGTACAGCCGTATCGACTTGAAATAAGACATCCTCAATGATACCCCTCGGGACCTTTAAACGAACGATCAGCCAATCAGTGTAAACTACGTCGCGTTGGTTTTTAGTTCTCCTCCTAACCTAGGTCTTGTATTAACAGAAGACGGCAGCAAATTCATACTAGCACCTAAATCGAGAAGTGCTCGTCAATCTTACAACCCCCTATTATGCACAAAATAGTAGGACAACCGGGGTCCTTATACTTCGGCACAGTCTTGCATTGGAGAATCGCACTCTGACTCTCATTCATCAATGCCGTCTCTTTTACATCAAATTCCTTTTGACAGTACACAATTCCTTTAAAATGTGGCATAGAGGGAATCTGTTTAATAGCATCTAACCTCGAATATTGAATTCGAACTTGTTTGAAGACCATATAAATTTCCGAATTTAAATTGGCTTTACTCACTTTTGCCAAATCTTTGTGGGAACGGTGGCATGTTTTAAACCTCACGGTAATTTTCACCATTGGGTACTTTGTGACTGGCCTCAGATCATGCTCATGTTCTTGCCCTTTGCTTTCTTTCCTTTCCTCCTCTAACTTTCATCTCTCACTCTCACTCCCTAACTCCTTAGACTTCTCCTCACTTGATTCACCCTCTTTGGTTCAATTTGTTTTATCAATTTCCTTACCACTTCTAAGGGGCTTGATGGCCTGGACTTGCTCATGTGTTTCCTCAAGGCAATTTGTAATGCTTAGTATTTTGCTAAAGTTTGGGCGGGATCGCCCTTTGCATTTGTTGTGAATTACGAGACTCTCAGTATAGATCATTTTCCCCAATTGTTGCTCAATACTTGTGACTCTTCGTCGCATCTCATTATCTCATTCCTCCGATGTGGAGGTTGATATTGTTCATGGTTTGGGACAAGGTGGTGGCGCTTGTGGCGCAGAATATGGCCAGAGGTTTGGGGGCGTGGTGACTGCAGTCTGTGTAGGGTATGAATGTGGTGCCTGGTATGGTTGTTGTTGGGATTGAAAATTTTGGGAATTTTGAGAACAATTTTGCATGTTTGTGCCTGCCTCTTGTCGCCATCCAAGTTTAGGAGATTTTCTCCAACCAGGATTTACGTATTTGAGTAATATTACCCCCATTCCTTGAAATTGGCCTACCACATTAACTTGTTCGTGCCTCTTTTACCCCTGCGACAATTGGGACATACTCAGTGTAGTGGTCCATTGATCAGCACAATACACATACTTGAAGACTCATTTGTAAGACTTTGTAGCGGCCTTAGCATGTGCTAAGCCTCCACTTGTCCTCGAAAGTGCCTGAGTTTGCATTGACTTCATCTTCTACCCCAACTTATATTTAACACCTACATGCTGTGTGGAAGGGGAAGATTTATTGCACATTGTTAGGTTCCGTGCATGCCTTCAATCCACGTGACAAGTTAGCCAAGTAATCAAAGACTCAAATGCTTGCCTCGGATTCTTTTTTGGAAACTTCCCGCACACATGACCACAAACAATCTTCATGTGTTGCAGACCATGATGAATAAAAAAATATTGATTGTGGTGTCCAGTAGGTAACTTATTGTGAGGCATGCGTTATACGTTCCTTTGAATCTCTCCCCAGCTTGGAAGAAACTCTCGCCACTATTTGGCACAAACTGAGAGATTGACGACGTAGTGCCTCAGTACGAAATAAAACAATGATACCAAGGAAAAAACTTTTTTAAGACTCCCCCTCCATTGCATTCTATGAGTTAGATGGACCTGTTCTCAAAGAATTAACCCAAAATTTTGCCTTTTCCTTAGAGTAAATCGAAAAGGTTTTATAAGTAAAATCTCCCTAGGACATGAATTGTCTTGAAAGATCGAACATGCCCATCCTCAAAATCTTTTTAGATGCGTGTAAGGTCTCTCTGACTCACAACCAGTTAAAATGTGGCAAAAGCTTGTAGTCATTCCCATCTAGATTTCTTGTTAAGATTTGGCGGGAAGTAACTATAGCATAGATGGGTTTGGTTTGCCTTGCGGGATTCATGTATCCCTCATGGTAGCAGTTTTGGGCTTCGACTTACCCCGCATTACTCACATGATCACGATCCTCTACTTCCTATCAAATCCCATGTTCCCCATTTTGTGTTTTTTTTTTGTTATTTTTAGCCCCACCTATACCATGTCCCCTTAGGTCTTGTTCGTGAGGATCCATAAGGTGGGTTCAATGTAATCTCAGGCAAAACGGGAATATATCTACGGACTAAACCTTATGGGTGATGGAGTAAATATCCTAGGGTAAATTACGCAATGGGTCGACTCGGACTAAACGGTTTGGTATGATCCCTAAAGTATGAGGACATATAACTGCAATGCACACTTACGCCCGTATTTTAACCAACCAATCACACATCTCCACATTATATCAGCACCGATTCCACAATTTAATCAATACTCCAGCCCGAACCACACCTCTCCACATGCAAAACAAAACACCAATAAACAAATAGTCACAGAGCCTATTCACCTCTAAATCCGCCTCTTATCTAAATTAATGCCTAGACCCCTAAAAAATAAAAACAAATATTCCTAAAAACTATCACAAAAAGAGTGAAACAGGTTACCCGGATGCCTTGGGCCTAGTTTTCCTGTAGTAGATGATGGTGAAGCATTCGCTGAATTAGCACGGACTGAGGTTCGTGTTCTCGCACGCTTCTTGGCGGTCCCCTTGTGCGAAAGTAATGCTCCCCTGGCAACGGCGGCTCAAAAACTTGATTTCGCTCCGAAGTGAATTCCTTACGCGCAATGTACGGGTCCGAAGTAGTTAAAAACCGAAGTAAGTATCGATCCCACAAGGAACAGGGCCAATGTGCAACAAATGACTAAACACTACAAGCAATCCTAACCAAAGTCACTTATGCTTCAAAAATTAAAAATAAAAGAATTGATTTTAGATTTTTGATGAGTTTGAACTAAATTTAATAAAATAAAATAAAAACTGATTTAAAACTGGTAATGAAATGTAACTCAGAATCGATTGATCTAGTCCACCGAGTTTCTCAGAATCCCAATGAGAGCATATTATAACTCAAATCCTCGACTATTCTAGATCTTAGAATTCGGAAAATTTAACTTTTAAAAACCCAAACATTCTACTACTTCACCTCTAAATAATTTTTTGTTATGATCAAAGGAGTGCATCATCGATTCGAATAACAGAATGTTTTCGAACATAATAGGAACTCCCAAGTTTTCGAAAATCTTCAGATTAGTAAAGAAGAAGAAAAAAATTTTAGAAAGATTAACAGTGAAAATAATTACTCCATTGTTCATCCTTGATTCCGCGGTTGACTTTCGCAAATCGATTCCAATAAAGAAAACTAGCCCTCCATGGCTAGGGTAAACTACTATCTATTATTGAGTGCATTCTAAGTTAAATAACTTAATCTAACGATCATAAAATCAAGATATTGAATCGATACCAAGAAAATTGAAAAGACCATATTAAACGACTAAAACTCTTTAATTATAATTAAAACAAACAAGACTTTAAGTGTCAAAACTACAAGAATAATGAAGAACTTTTGAACTAACTAAGAGGCTGAGAAAAACCCAAAAATCACATCCCCCTTTAAAATATATAAAGAGATATATATAGGCACTTCCAAATTCCGAGTCCTAAACCGATTAGGAATCTTCCCAGGATTTGCCTTGGCGTCGAAACACCCACTCCTTCCTTCAATTGTGAGTTCGAACGCTCAGTACCATCTTCTGATTTTTCTTCTTGGCGTTCGAACGCACAAATTCTCTTTCCTGTAGCGTTCGACCGCTTAGCAAACACCCAACTTTTAAGTCTCGCATTTTTTTCGAACTGTAAGCAGGACATTCAAACTCTACAATTCAGCTCTCGCACTTTTCGAACTGTAAGATGGGCGTTCGAACGGTCTTCATCAATGTTCTCTTGGCGTTCGGACCCAAAAATTCTTCTTGGTCAGGCTTTCAATGTTTTCTTCTCAAATCCCCCGATTTCTTCACAGTGTTCGGAACCTTGATTCCCCTTTGCTTGGTCGTCTCGAACGCTCAATGTAATCTTACCTTCTTTTCTTCATACTCCGTTCTACTTTTTATGGCTTCATTGTTCGCCTTTATCAATATCACCTACAAGGAACTCATACGCCTATAAAGTGCAATAGTGAATAAAATACATAATTACTAATCTATGGCTAATTTAGGTTAGTTTAACAGCGCTTGGACTACAATTATGCAGTCCAATCATGGTATCAGAGCCTAACTTCAATCCATCTCCTTCTGTTGTTTCGTTATTTTAACGATCAAGCTCCATGGATCTGAAAAGAGACCTCCTCCAACAAACCCTAGATAGCCATATCCAGAGAGCATCAACTCGGATCTTGGATTGCCTTCAACATCATCAGACATCACAGTCACAGATCACCCACATTATATCAGAGCCACTATTTCCATAATTGTACCTCCATTTTCTGGCGGCATTACTTTCAACCTCATTAAAAGACAGCATGCAGCTTTATAATTTTTTTTGTTTTTATTTATAAAATTTATGCAGAGTCTGAGGGTTAGGTTTAGTTTTTACAAGTAGCAAAGGAGAGTTCATTTATATTTTAAGACTCTCATCATTATACCTTTGATTTTAGTATTTCTTAATAGAATGTTTAACTGTTTCCAATAAAACAAAGAATACATACGATTGTGGCAGAACTAGAAGAAAGACCCTTACTACCATCACCATGACCATTCCAGCTTCAAGCATTTTACCATGACCAAAATGTGAAGTAGTCTTATTTGAGATCTGACTCTATATAACATCCATCTCATTGAATAAGTTAATGTTAGAACTCATCACTTGTTTCTTAATGTAAGAGGAATAAATTATTAAGTATTATTGTTCATTCGGTTGAGCCTAGAGTCAATTACCGCCGCTGGACTATAGCTCTATAACAACTCAGCATAGGTCCTCTGTGTCAGAGCTCAATCGACACACAATTATGGGCAGGATCCCATGGTAAGTCAAGTCCGTAGGTAACTTGTATAGTGAAATTTTTTCGTCTATCACACGCTGGCTTGGATCTAGACATCGATGGGCGTGATAGGCGATCTGGCAACCTACCTTAGAGGATGATTGGTCTAGCCGCCTACTCACTACATGTCTCTGGCATGTTTCCAGGTACGGCATCTACCTATAAAGGCTATGGGGGTGGGGTGTGGGGGTGGGAGGCATTTTCCTCTCTCATGGTAAGCAATATTCAACTCACAAAAGCTATATACTCTCTCTATATATACATTTTCAGTCACTACTTAACCATGAATAGTTATCGAAGGGATAGCTCTAGTCGTCTTTCCTCACTATTCCTGTCCTACAAGTCCGACGCAGCAACTCTCTACCACCGTCACTCACTGACCAGCCACCACAAGTGTCTATCTTCGATTTTCTTTCTCTTCATCCACTATCCCACAAAAGACATTGTTCGAAATAGATTTTTATAGAATTTCAAAATAAGGACCAATCTCCTTATAATGCTACAAGGCACTTTACAGTTTGGGGGGGTTATTCTAAAATGCAACCCTAATCTCGGGCTACTTCCACTACTACCTTTGGCTCTTTTTCTACTTTAGGCTCAACCACCTTGGCCCCGCCATCAATTGCTTCTTCATCTTCCTCCGGAGGGTGGTTAGCATATTCCTCAAATTCGCGAGTGAGTCTAGGAAAGCTTGTGGGGCCTTCACTGCCACCCATGCAGGATGATCCAGGGGTGTTCCGAGCTCTTGAAGACACGTGAGCCAGATTTTATGAAATGCATCAGATCGCTCCTGGGCTACCTTGCGGGCATAGAATAACCCAGCCATGTTCTATCTACAATCAAAGACCCGTTGGTATATAGGGCCTTGGGCTACCTATTGAAGCTCAAATAGCTCACCCCGACACTTCTCTAGCTCAGCATGGGATGCAGTGAACTTCCCGACAATAAAAGTTTGCTCCTTGACAATAGCGGTGAGCCACTTGGAAGCGGCAACAAGCTCCTCATCTTTCCTCTTAAACTCACCCTCCAGGGTGGTGGCTTTCCTTTGAGCCCTCTTTAATTCGTCAGAGTGCTTCTTTTCTCATTGAAGGGTGGCCACCGACCTTTAAAGGGCCTACAAAAGAAAAAGATTCTTAGTACAAAATACTACTAAATATTCAAGTTTAAGAAAATAGCATAACAATCAAGCTTCGATACTTACTTGGACGATCTAAATCA
>CM018914.1:19497729-19500229 GCA_009663005.1 Actinidia chinensis | reverse complement strand
ACAACTCTTCTCACTAGCAGGTCGCCTTCATCTGATAATTCATGTGCTACAATTGCCCCCAAAAGAAGTCCTTCAAAGAGCGGTGACAAGAAGCCCAATACAACCATGTTCAGTAATCTAGATTTTAGGAAGAAATTGTTGGAAATATGGTGTGAATGAAAGTCCAAAATGAGCTGAATTTAACAAAGGAGTTGTTAAGTAGCCCAAAGAGCAGTCATAAACAACCCTAAAAGTTAGGATTTATTGAGCCATAAACAGCCCTAAAAATTGTTATAATGGCAGCCATAACCACCCTCATGATAAGAGTTTATGGTTGAGAGTTACAAGGGACATTTGGTTTTCTATAAATTCTAATGCTTTGCATTAGAAAAAAAGAGACCAAGAAGGACAACAAGAAATACATATGCATTTTAGTTCTTTGAGAGAAAGAGAGACAGGCGCTTTATCATGTTCGCCAAGGCTGTGTCGGAGGTGTTCCGACGTAAGCGGTTTAGCCATTTTATCCTGGGAGGAAGACGCCGGTAAAAACCTACAACACCCTCGGTAGGCAGCGAAACTTGCTTAAAGAGACTGCGAAAGCAGGACTGGACCCAATTTACTGTTTGTATCTCTAATTTTAGATTTTGTATTTAATTTTTGCATTTCGTTTATGTAATTTTAGTTTATTGCAAATGAATGAAATTGTTCTTTGGAATTTTATATTTGCCGAATCATATTTTTCCTAACAAACTTAAGCAAGAACTTGATATTGTGATCGGCAATTGAATTTCAAAAAATAATTTTGTTTGGGTACTAATGTTTGAATTGCAGAGTGAAACATTGACTGATTTGTAATGTATTACAAATTCAGAATTTGAACAGTATATTTACAGACCGAGGAGAATTGTATTTGAAAAAAAAAAAACTATTCTGAAAAAAGAAAAAAAAATAAAATAAAATAAAATCTGTTATAATGCCAGCCATAACCACCCTCATGGTGAGAGTTTATGGTTGGAAGGTACAAGGGACATTTGGTTTTCTATAAATTCTAATGCTTTGCATTAGAAAAAATAGACCAAGAAGGACAACAGAAATCTGACTGGAACGTTGAAATTGCTGTACTCCTGCCTTCATCTTTGCAAATGGTTTGTGAAGATGATCTTAGGGATATGAGTATTGGAGTTGTAGGCTCGGGACTGAACGGGAGCAGCAGGAATATAAGATCAGAAACAAAACGTGTCCCTTTCACTAAAACTTCTTGATGAAAAATTGCATAAATTTGGTGGTTTAAATCTGGGTCTCCTGTGGTCCCATGTCATGAGAATGATTACGGCGACTCAGTTATGGTACAGAGAGGTGCTACTGAAGATGTTGACGTTAACCAGAAAGAAGTTGAGGATCTGAATTTGATCCAGAAACAGCTTGTTCAAATTGAAAACCAATAATCCAGTTTGTTGGACCTCCTCCAGGACCCCAGGTATGTTACCAAATTGTCTACCCTGTCTCTAGTTGTGTGTTTGGTATCATCAGTGGATTAAAGATCAAATAATTGTTAGAAATTGGAATTTTAGAAGGTAATTTTGTGGGTTTTGATTCACATTTTGATGGGATAACCACACCGAGAGAGGTGGGTCCTTGAATGTAATTTGTACTCCTAAGTAAGGAGAGAAAAAGAAAAAAAAATTCACAAAATTCCATTGAGTAATGAATGAGAAATTGTCTCACAAAGTGGGGGTGTTTGGAAGTGAATGAATCCATGCCCAAGCCTATTACGAAATTCAAACAGAAATTTCTGTTAGAAAACTCAGCTTTAATGCTGAGTATGTTACAAACAGTTTTTAATTTGTAATAAAAACTGTTTTAAATTGAGACAGTTTTTATTCGGTCATTAAACGGGATTAAATTGGATTTAATTCTAGAGGTTCCCCTAACAGTTTAAATTGGTATTTCTCTTTTATTTTGAACACAAGAAAAATACAAACACACACAGCCTTCAGCACAGAAATTTTTACAGAGAGAGAGTTTGAACACATTCCATTCATCGATCGAACAAACCGAGTTAGGTGTGCTCCACCTTTGGCCTTATGCCGTTTTACCCTGGGAAGACGACGCCGGCACAACCTCAACATCTCCAGTCAGATTCCGGTGAGGCGGCGAATCGTTTTTAAGGGAACCGTGTGACACACGGGACTCAGTGACGGTTCTTCTATTCTTAATTCTCAATTCTTGTTTATATTCTGTTAATTGTTAATTTTTTTTCATTCTGCTTTTGAATCTGTAATTTAATCTGGTTTTACTATTCTTCTATTCTGATTTTTACATTGTAATCTAGTTTATACAGATTAACTGCTGTTTTTCCTTTGTAATCTGGAAACTAGTTTTTTTTGAATAAAAAGATTTTGTGTCGATTCCGTTTCGTGCGCCTTAGTTCGAATAACAATCTTAAAAACGATTTGGGTTTTCAAAACCACGAATTTCGGAATCAAAAACATTTTGATAACTCGTTTTGATCAGTTTTGAT
>CM018914.1:19407729-19420229 GCA_009663005.1 Actinidia chinensis | reverse complement strand
AATTAATACATTTGCCTCTAAAAATGCAAGAAGATCGGTATTCAAGTGATACTTTTGTGTCTAACCAATGGAATTAGTATTTTTTTGTAAAGAAATCTAAGGATATCCAATGAATATGGATTTATATTTTTGTATATGCGGTTATATATATATTGGTACATAGTCAATACATAGTGGTAGCACTTTTGTATATAGAATTATGATTTTTTGTATACTGAATTATATATATTTTGGTACATCGAAGTAATAGTCTTGTATGTGTACTCTAAGTTCTCAATTTTGTTTGAAACTCGCAAGAAATGTTAATTTTTGTTGCAATAATAGTTTTATTTTTTATCGGAAAAAAAATGTGAAGGATCTCAAATTGAGAATAAGATTGGGGCATCGAGAAACTCAAGTCCGACACTGTTAGGGTCATTCAATAGAATTTCACAATATTTCTTTCTTTTTTTTTAGTTTATTTATGAACGGTTTTATCTTTCTCATAAGAAGCTCTCTAAGATTTAGAATTAATTTGCATGTAGTTGTATTGAAAATTTTCATTCAACATCCATTTTATTCATAACAAAAGTTGTCTATCATGAACATATTACAAAATAATATAATTTTCTCGTCATACTTCATCCAACCAAGATCTACCCATCCATGAAATTCCGTAAGGTATTTGGACGGAATATTAATAGAAAGGGAAAAGTAAAAATTAACTAGAAGTGTAGGGTTTTAACTGTTTCAATTAGAAGTAAATAAAGAAAAGGTGGGTGGAGGTTAAAGTACAAGGGTACAAATGAAATTTATACCACTAAAAATTTGTAATTGATTTTTATGTCATCTAGTAATTGCCGTGCCCACAGGCACTTATAAAAAAAATAAATTTCATTTTAGGTGTACTTTGTTAAAATTTATTATATATGTTTTTTACACTTTATTTATGATAAATTTCAATATTTTTATTAACAACCATTGAATTACAAATTAATTTTAATAATATTAAAAAAATAGACGTATAAAATATTTTTCATCTTCCTAAAGTAATTTTTTAATCGGCTTTATATTTTTTCACATTTTATTGTCTTTAGTGATTTTCTTCACCGATTATCAATAATTTAATTCTTATCTTAAAATTAATAATCTTTTTAATATTTTTAAACTCTTATCTGTAAAATAACCAAAACTAATATAAAATTGATCATAGTAAAAAAGAATATTAGACAACACACAAAAAAATAAAAAGAAATAAAAGAAATGTAATGTTTAGATTTTTTTTTGTGGTTCCATAAAAAAATAATCAATGGTAACAACATATACCACCTTTAAATTTTTTTGTGTCTGTTAGATAAAATTTAATGTGAAGCCCATATTTTTTTGAGAAAAATGAAGTTTGATACTTTTGGGAGGAAAAAAAGTGTTAGTGAAATCTAGCTGTTGGATTATCTCATTGGATTTCAAACCGAGATGCCGAGAGATGATTTGTATTCAAAATAAGTGTGATTTATAATATAGAGAGTTAGTTTAGAATATTTAAAATATGTGTGTTTTATATTATAGATTTTTTTGTCCTTATGTATGATAAATTTTATAAATATTTATTTTTACCAAAATATTTTTACAACATTCAATTGGGCAAAAGTTAAATTAATAAAATAAAAACAGTACAATTACATAAATTGACACACTTTTCTTTCTATTTTAGTAATTTTTGTTTGCTTTATTTTTTAAAATTTTACATTTTTGGTGAAGTTTTTTTTCACCAATTATTATATTTTATATTTTTTTCTCTTTTTTATTAATCAAAAAGAATATAAAAATAAAAAATTATCAATTTAGAAAAAGTTCATCCTAAAAAAATAACAATTATGTATTTTAATCTTCAAATAAAATGTTTTTTTATATTTTTAGGCCCTTATCGTCAAAATAATTATCAATAATATAAATTTTAATTAAATAATCAATACCTTTTATTAAATAAAAATAAAAATGAAGAGAAATAGGTGTGTAGGGTCCCACTAAATAAGAGATACGTTATGATTGGAGGAAGTGAGAGTGATGGGAGGAGAGAGAGAGAGAGTTGAAAGTGATGTTTTTGTGAGCGGGAAAAAATAATTTTAAGTGAATCTGCTCCGGGATCCAACTTAATATTGGAGCCGTAGATAGCGAGAGATAGATTTTGGATTCAAATTCAGTCTTGATTTATAATATAGATTGCATGGAAAATTTCTCTCTCCGGTGGTTCGGCCGAGTCAAAGGTATACCGACACGTGTCAATCAAGCTAGTCATTGCGAACGTCAATTTTGTATTCAACCGCATTAGGCGTAAGTGAGAAAAAAACAGGCCAGTCGTAGTTGTGGCGAAGACCAAGGCCTATTGCATAGCCCGATCCAATTGGATGAATATGCCCAGTCCACACTTAGTAAATCAAGTAGCTCACTCAAATTGTTAGAGCTATTAGGCAATTTTGTTAAAAAATATCAATAAAAAAACCGTTGTTTTTATTCGATGATTAAGACTATTTATTTATCTTGACATTGTGTGTTCCAAGGGCAAGTGTGTAAATAATAACAAATATTAGGTATATACCCAATCTACCCTCCAGGCCAAAACTAGGTATGTACTTTCATTATATTACTTTTCTTAAGAAAAAAGCTAAGAACTCATAAATATGCAAAGTACTGTGCCTAAATTCAAGTCTTGTTAGCTGGAGTTCACACCTTAAATGAATTTGAGTTACTCATGATTTTTTGTGTGTGTGCACTATGCTTCACATTTGTGTGTGTGCGAGAGTGTGAGTATTGCTGGGTTTTGAACCAATTAATTCCATTTTTTTTTTTCTTTTCTTTTCTTTTATGCTATGTTTGAATTTTTTATTCACCAAGGAAAAAAGATATAGAAAAAAATGAATTAACTCATGGGGGAGTGTGTGGAATGTTTGTGGGAGTGTGTGGAATGTTTGTGGGAGTGTGTGGAGTGTGTGTAAGTTTGGGGTTAAATTGAAAGATTCAAAATTTTTGAGATAAAATTAAAAAAAATATTTAAGTTAAGAGGAGATAATGTAATGACTTAAGCAGTTAAGAGGCAACAATGTAATTTAATCAAATATTGGCTGAGCCAAGCGGACACAGGGACGTTTTTTCCTTATGCTTGTCGCTTGCATGTACATATGTAGTGCTGATTACATTGAAAACAGAAAAGAAAAAATAGAATTAAAAGAAGAATCAAAAAACCAGAGGCGATTGCGCAAAGACGGGAAGTAGACAGAAAAGAGAATCGAAAAATTGTAAGGTGAAGTCGCTAAATTCAGTAATTTAGTTTTCATTCTACAACTTAGTTTGAATTTGAATTAACTTTGGGTATTATGAATTAGATGCTAAACAAGCTACAAGTGGGTGTGAGAATTGTTATAAATATCTATATATATATCTATATGTGTGGTGGGTTGTGTGTGTGCGCGCGCAGCGCGCGGGTTATGTCTTTGTAAGTGGGTGATCCTCGCGGGCTAAAGAAAAGAAGTAGCTGCGAGAGACAACGTAAAGCGTGACCCTTATCAGGTGTAAGTGCCGTCGTTAGCATGTGGGATATAAATACAGATAGTCTTCTTCATATTGAAATGATTTCCTTTTGATTGATGGTAATGTGGATGTGTTGATAATACCTTGATGTGAAATTGATATATTGTGATGGATGATTATAAATAGGTGGCATTGCATGTTTGTATGCTGTTGCATGTCAGCTGAGAAATGTTATGCCAAGTGGGTGGGGCTTAACCTAATAGATTAACCGAGTGGTGGGTTTTAGCTTATAGATGTTATAGGAACTCGGGACATCCTAAGGTGGTTATACAAAAATTGGGGACAATCCTTGATTAACTATGTCAACAATATGGGCACAGTCATTATCTAAATTTGCGAGCACTGTGGGTGATGCATTATGCTTTCTGACATTATTTATTGCTGGATTCTATAATGTATGGCGTTCTCATACTTTTTATATAAACTGTGATTATCTATGGTGCCAGCATATGTGATCTTTTTAATCTCATCTGATCTCTATTTCTGGTGATATCTATGTGCGTGGATATGGTTATCTATATTTATTCCTTTATGAAGTTGATTATCTATTGTGATTTACAACTATTGCACATTTAGCTTACAACAATCACCGACATCGATATTCCTTTGCTCCACAGGCGTAAGGAGATCATGGATACTTTGTCTGTTCTCTACGTGGTCATAGTCCCGAGCTGTAGGTGGCTTTCCTATTGAGTTTGGATGTTGTTGGGCAAACTTTTGGGATAATTCCCTCAGCTTAATATACAGTTTTGTCTCGTTTTACTTGGTTGTATAATGTCTTACAGTTATAGAGGGTAATGTTTTATGTTAGTGTAGGTATAGTGTTAATCATATATTGTTTGGATTTAATTTTTCATAGAAGTTTTAATACTATCATTGTTATTCATTTCGTATGAGGAGAATATCAAGAGTCGTTCCGTATGTCTGGTAATGTGGCGTCACATCATCTAATTAAACATTATTATGTCTAATTAAGGTTGGGGGGTGTGACATTGATCCTAAACGAATTTAATCGTACTTCTACTTGTAAATCAACCAAAAGATTGGGGATTAGACCCTTGAGGTCACACATGAGGACTATTAAGTAAAGAAATCTAAAATCATATTTTAGTTCATACTATAATTATTCTAAATGACAATCAGATGAATCCATTACGAAAATGTTCACAAGAATTACTAATATTATTAACACTTTTTAAAGTCCTTTGGAAAGGTCTATCCGAATCTAATGTAGTAAGGTAAAGGGAAAGATTTTGATCTCACATCCAAGGCTTTGCGAATGCAATGTTCACCACGGCCACCCAGAAGTAAAGGATCCTAACACACGATCAAGCGTCGAAGAACTTTTTTTGGGTTTCGCTCATGACTATGAGCTTACTCAAAGTACATGTCCAAGTTGATGCGGACTAGGGAAAAGAAGACCAGCATATTCCAATCACCAATGAAAAGACGAATCGGCAAGAAAGCTGCATGAGGACAATGAAGAAATGACTCTTACACACCTGAAAATTCAAACTATCTGAAAAGAAAATGGAGATGTGTAAAAGGAATACAAGCCAAAGGAGAGTCTAGTAAAATACAACAAACAATTAATATGCGCTATGAGTGCAAGAATCCAGGACATATAAAGCCGTGTCCTTTTGCTCAAAAAGAAAGTAAAAAAGAAAAAATGAAAGAGCAATGGCTGCATGGCATGGAGTGACGAATGAAGATAATTCGACACCGAAGAGAAGCTGAACTAAAGAAGTAGCAATCTTTGTCCTCATGGCCATGAAGGACGAAGAGGGTAATCCCTTCTAACTCAGCTCAAATTACTTTCAATGAATTGCAAGATACTTTTGATGATTAAGGCTAAGTTCAAAAAGTTAGGAATTAAATAGTCCCTTCTTAAAAAGAATGAATTTCCACCATTTCTAAAAGAAAACTAAGAGTTACAAAGAAAAAAGAGATTTAAAAAATGAAGTCTAATGCTTTTAAAAGAAAAAAACTAAAGAAAACTCTTTTTCAAATGCCTCTTTAAAAGAAGAATAATTTTAATAAAAGGTTAAACATTGGAAACAACACTCTATAATGTGTAAATATTAAGAAAAATTAGATGCAAGCTTAGAAAATAAAAATATTCACTTGATAAAGCCAGACTTGGTTTTAATCCATTCAAAAGAAAATTAATTTCTAAAACCAAATTTGACTCTTCAAATAGAAAAACACAAATTTCATATTTTGATTGTCACAAGTTAGGACACATTTCTAATAGATACTATTCTATGCAAATATCTAATGTTCCCAAGAAGACCATTAAGGACAAAACCCCAAGGATCCAAAATAATTTGGGTACCTAAAGTAAAATGAATCATTTTGTAGGTATGTCTTCAAGCAAAATCTAAGAAAAATTAATGGTACTTGGATAGTGGGTGCTCAAAGTACATGACGGGAGGTGAAGTACAATTCAAATCTCTCAAATCAAAAGATGGAGGATTTGTTATATTCGGAGACAATGGTAAAGGGAAGATCATCGGAAATAGGTCGGTATTGGTAATAATTTTCCTCCACTCCATTAGTCAACTTTTATGACAAATGATGGCAAGGTTTGTATTTGAATCCTCCAAATGGAAGAATAGACATTAACAACACACATGATTCTCACTGGACATAGAGACATGTAACATCTATGTTTTTAGTTTCAATGACTTATCTTATTGCAAAAGTTATGCCTTGCCCGCTAATTGAAATAGTGATGAAAGTTGGTTTGGTAGTAGAAGACTTGGTCAATTAGTATGAGCATCTTGCTAAAATTTGTCACAAATGATTTAGTCAAAGGACTTCCAAAAAGCAAGTTTGAAAATGATAAAATTTGTGAGCTTGTCAATTTGGCAAACAAACTCAAATTGTCGTTCAAATTCTTAAATATGCTCAATATCTAGACCACTCTAACTAGTACATATGGCCTTATGGACCATCTAGTACATAGAGACTGGTAGGAACAATATGCCTATTATTGTTGGATGACTACTCTATATTTACATGGACATTCTTCTTAGCTTTAAGATGAAACGATTGTCTTTCTTCACAAAAAATTTTTAAAAAGGTTCAAATGAAAGAGGATACTCAACTTACCCAAGTAGAACGACATGGGAGAATTTGAATTTAACAAACCTTTTGGGGGGCATATTTTTGATGAAACTTTGGCCCATAATGTTTTCAAGCTCCTAGAACACAAGCCCCCACCAAAATGGGATTTTGTTGCAAAGAAAAATAAGTTTTAAAGAAAATGGGAAGAATCATACTTTGTGAAAATGGTTTCACAAGTATTTTGGGGCCGAAGCCGTCAACACTTCGTGCTATGTTTCTAAATGGTTTTATTTTGAAAGATTCTAAACAAAAACCTATTACGTTGTGAAAAGATAAGAAGCCAAATTTTCATACTTTAGAGATTTTGGGATGGCAAATACTTTATGTGAATAACCAAACAAAGCAAAACCTCGGCAATTTTGTATGCAAAGCTGACGAGGGCATATTTCTCTTGTATATTCAAAACTCATTCAAAGCTTAGAGTCTATAATAAGAGGACTCCTGGTAGTTGAGAATTCTTCATGTCCTTTTGATGAACATTCTCTACTCTAAAAATGTTATAAGTGACAATAAAAGAAATTGAGCAAAGCCTAGAAAAGCTTGACATTCAACCAACTCAAGTGAAAATTCCCAAGGATGAAGAAATAAAAAAGTCTCATCAAGCCAACAACAGCCAATGAATGTCTACCTATGGAATGGAAAGTTTTTACCATCCACCGACAAATTCTAGGTGAAATCTTCCCAAGGGTAAGAACATCGTTCATCTATTAGAATTTTTATAATCATCCTTGCAATTTTTATCTCATATAGAACCAAAATATTTTCAAGACAAACTAAAAATGATAAAATTTGATAAATGCAATGCAAGAGGCAACTAATCATTGAAAGAACTGAGGTATGAACACCTATTTCTTAGGCCTATTAATCATCCAGTAATTGAAACTCTAACTGGGTATTTAAGAAACAAAATGAAGGAATCCAGAATTGTTTGTGAGGACAAGGCTGGACTTGTTGCTCACGATTATATGAAGGAGAAGGATTAATTTTGGTGAAACATATGCCACTAGAGCTAGATAGAAGCCATTAGATGCTGGCTTGATTCATTTGCATTGCTTTTAGATTTTTTTAACTTTATCAAATGGATGTTAAAGGCTTTCCTAAATATTTATATTCCATTCCAAAAAAGTTGAGCAACCCTCCTATTTTGATATTAAAAATTGCTTTGTATGCTTTGCATGGTTTTGAAACCATGACACATAATTCTATTTTCTATCTTCAATTGTCTCCACAATGAAGATATTTGATGAGTCCATAGTGTGTGGAACGTATCTGATAAGACAACTGAACAAGCTAGAAGATTTTGACTATTTAGTCCAACTTGAACTAGTGATTAGGCTTTGTAGGAACCAATAATGTGATTAAATCATCCACTATCATACCCACACAAAATATAAGCACTAAATATCAATTGACAGCGAAAGATGATTTAAATGCTAAGATCACAACACTTTCAAAGCAAGTGGAGGCTTCGACACTTGCTAAGGCTGCCACAAGTTTACTAAAAGAGACCTAAATAATGTGTGCATTGTGTGATACAATGGACCATTACACTGATGTGTGTCCAATTGTGGGGGGTACAAGAAACACGTGGGCAAGTTAATGCGGTAAATCAATTTTTGAGGAGTGGAAACAATACCTACTCCAATACATATAACTCGAGTTAGAGAAACCACCCTAATTTTGGGTGGCAATAAGAAGGACAACAAAACATGTCATAATTTTTACAAAATCCTCAAAACCTTCAACCACAACTGCAACCATATCTTGCACCATAAGATACCACACAAAACATGTGCACATAATGCCCATGCCATATCCTACACAAAGTTGTTGCATCCACAACTGGCCACAATACCGACCCCTATAATAGGAATAAGGATCATGAGCTATACGCACTAAGTTACAAATTTGGAACAAGCACATAGGAGATTTAAGTAATCAATCTCAAGCCTTGAACAACAAGGGGAATATTAAATATTACTTGAAAATTTCACATGGTACAAACAAACACCAAGGGCGATCCACGCTCAACCCCAATAAAACCCTAAACCTGCAAATTACATTGAAGAAACACATGAGCAGGTACATGCCATCACAACTTTTAGGAATGGAAAATAAATTGCTAAGTCCATTGCATCAAAAGAGGTAAATCAAGAGGAAGATGAGTCAGGGGGTTAGGACATGAATTGAGAGAAAAAAAGAGTGAGAGTAAAAGAATAAGAGTGAGGAGAAAAAACATGCGAGTAATTCTGATTTGTCTAATGACGTAAACCCTGGAGGATTGAACATTGCTCCATTTCACATAGGTTAACTAAAGGAGTAAAACGACTGACTACTTAAAATTTATGATATCTTTAAACAAAGATTGAATTATATTCTATGTTAGATTGCCATTAGCACATACCTTGCGGCTGCAAGTTGTAAAGGACTGTGTACTATTAAAAGAAGGTTGTATTGTAAAAGAGACGGCGATGAGAATGAGAGTCAAAGTGAATCCTACAATGTAAATCTGTGCCGAAATATAAGGACCCCAAATTGTCCTACAATTTCGTATAAAATAGGGGGTGATAGGATCGATCGAGCACTCATGACTAGGTTTAGGTGATCTTCTTCCTATTCTGTGTATAAAAAACTAGGTCTAGGAGGACTTAAGCCAAACACGTGTTAACGTGAGTTAGACTATCGATTTGTTAAGGTACTTAGCGGTATAATAGAGGAGGTGCTTATTTAAGTTGATGCAGATTTACATCTGGTGGATTCATTATTTAGATACCCAACATGTTGAGTCTGAATATCTAAGCATCATATTCCATCATCTTTTTTTTCGGATGACCCTTCCTAGCAATGCAGAATGCATATTAATTGTAGGAATTAGGTTGCTTAAACTTTTATGCGGAATATAACCTTAGAGCCAATATTTTTCTAGTCGGGTAAGAAATTACCGGAAATAGACCAAATTAAGGAGGTCAATTTCATTGAATCTATCATCCAAGAGCATGGGGACTGTGATTTCAAGGAGGATCTAATTGAGAGGGCTTTAGTTTGGAGTGACTCCAATGACCAATTGGAGTCCGAGGGTATAGATCCTCACGACATTAGGCCTTTCATGTGCACACATTGTCTAAATGCAAAGATAAAGTTTGGGTATCACCAACATCGATTAAAGCCTTATTTTGAGCTAGAGTAGTAAGAAGTTGAGTATGTGGATCTACATGATCCACTTCTTACTTCCTTCAAGTGTTTTAAATATCGTGTCTGTTAGCCCTATGGCGTCAATCGATATGTTGCCAAATATTTTGATGATAACAAATTTATCTTATGCTCTAAGGTATTTAATTCAAGGGATGATAGTTGCAAGAAACATTCAAGCACATAGTCTCAAGGAGCAAAACATAATCGAAGATATTGGATGCAAAGCAAGAAGCCTTCAAGCACTGATGATCTCAGAAAATGAAGAATTTTCCATTAGGGTATTTTTGTAAAGTCTGTATGGTTAAATTCTTGAGACTCTAAAATGACTTAATATCCTCATAATTTTAAAAATACAAAAGTGCATTAAACTTTAAATTTTTAAAAATGTGACTAGCAATAATCTTGTCTTTGAAAATTGCTTTCAAGTTTGAAAAATTGCTAAACATAATTTTAATTTTGAAAATGTGATTGCAATTTTGAAAAATATGCTAGCAACAATTTTTGATTTTGAAATTTAATTTTAAATTTGAAAAATATGCTAGCCAACAATTTCTGACTTTGAAAATTTGATTCCAAATTTGAACTTTATGCTAGCCAACAATTTATGACTTTGAAAATTTGATTCCAAGTTTTGAAAAAATTAGTAAGCAAAAATTTCTGACTTTGAAAATGTGATTTCAAATTTGAAAATTGGCTAGCAAATTTCAAATTCCCTCCAAAACGGTTATATTCTTGCGAAGGCCTGTAAATACATATCCTTAGCTCTTCATTTATCAGACAATCAAGTGAGAAAACAGCTTAGAACTCAGAGCATACTTCATTCAATTTTCTTGAGTCTTTCAAGTTTTGATTCATACAAGAGTTCTAGGAGAGATTCATTGTAAAAGCTTCATTTATATATCCTTCGCAAAAAGGAGAATTGTTATTGTGAGGAGAAATTCAAATCCTATCAACAGTTGATTGTATCAAGAGGGTGGTGTGACCCTTGTGAGGGTGAAGGGATTTTCACTTGGAAGGAAGAGTGGTATGCTCTTGACGTGTAAAGGTTTGAACCCACCCGTAAGGCGTTTGGATTAGTGATTGAAAATCTCAAGTGGTGGCTTGGGGAGGGACGTAGGTCAGGTAGAACGAACCACTATAAATCGCCGAGTTTGAATCTATCTTCCTATCTCTTTATATGTGCTTATTTATATTCTTTGCATTATACTGCTTCTTAAATCATTTTGAACCTCTTAATTCAGTATAATTTTTATTAAAGAAAGTTTCAACAAATCCTTTCACCCCCCTTAGGGTTGATTATCTGGGCAACAATTGGTATCAAAGCCTAAACCTCTAATATTGCGGCCTAACATCCAAAGAGGACGATATGGCAAACACAATGGAATGATCTTCGCCGAAGGGGCACTCCTCAAAAATAGACCTCCTTATTTAATGGGAATCATTATATATATTGAAGAATAGGATGAGACTTTACATTCAAGCCTTGGATTTTGAGGCTTGAAAAAATTATTAGGGATGGTCCTATATTCCCACCAAAATGTTGATAAGACACAAAGTATTAAAAATGAGGAAGGAATGGGGATAAAGATGATTCACGCTTAATTCAAATTAATGACTAAAGCAATAAATATGTTATATTGTACTTTAGATGCAAATGAATTAAAATGAATCTGGCCTGAGAAATCCGCCAAAGAAAATATGGGATAAAACTTGAAGTGACGTATGAAGGTACAAATCAAGTAAAAGGAATCTAAAATCAGTAGCTTAGTTCATGAGTATGAATTTTTGTATGAAATCTGAAGAATCTATATCTGAAATATTTACTAGTTTACAATATTATAAATTCATTACAATCTCTGGCAAATGTTAACTATGTGGAAAATGTGAGAAAAATTCTTAGATCCTGCCAAGACTTGGGATGCAAAAAGTCACGTTTTGAAGAAGGCTAAAGATCTCACAACGATGAGTCTTGATGACTTTTGGGGTTCACTCATGACCCACGAAGATCATGTGAAGGGACAAGAAGAAGGAAAATAAAGCCAAAAGAAGTCTCGCACTCAAATCCTTCTCATCAAGAAAGGGAGGAAGAAGAAGAGGAAGTGACGACGATAAAAGAAATGACACTCTCACAACGATTCAAAAAGGTTTAGAGAAGGAAAAAAACATTTAATAAGAAAGCAGACTCCTTACGGCGAAACCAAGTAAAAAGGATCCTCCCCACTTGCGTCCGAGGCCACAAGCCTGGACATATAAATTAGATGCCTCGCCTTAAAAAGAAGGAAGAAATCAAAAGAAAAGCCTTGAAGGTGACTTGGGATGATTCAGAAGGAAGCGAATCAAAACAGAGGAGAGCGAAAATGAGATGCCTAATTTTTGCCTCATGGCAAAATGGGATGAGTAAGTCTTTTAAATATTGATGCTGAATTACCTTCTATGAGAAACTTCAAGGATGTCTATGATGAGTTATGGAAAACACTATAAAATAATGCTAAATACTAATCTTAAAAAGAAAGAAATGAATTTTTGAATGAGATAGTTTACTTTAAAAAATAAAAATGAAAATTTCTCAAACAAATAACCATAATCTCACACTCCAAGATCAAGTCGTTCAATGA
>CM018914.1:19392729-19395229 GCA_009663005.1 Actinidia chinensis | reverse complement strand
TGAGTGATCAATATAAACTACTATAGGAGATCCTCCTATCAGATAAGACCTATACTTGTCTAGTGCAAAAACTGCAGCCAAAAGTTCTTCCTCGGTTGTTGTGTAGTTCATTTGCGCATCATTGAGAGTATGGCTAACATAAAAAATGACACAAGGTTTCTTGTCTTTTCTTTGCCTTAAAACCGCTCCTATGGCATAATCACTAGCGTCACACATCAGTTAAAATGGGATATTCAAGTCTGGGGGTTGCATTATAGGCAGTGAAGTCAATTCAGACTTCAATCTATTAAAAGATTTTTCACAACCCTCAGACCATAAAAATGGAATATCTTTGGCAAGAAGGCTACACAAAGGGAATATCCTTGGCATTCTTCGGTATTCAAATGTGCCAAATAGGCATGTAAAGGTGGTATTTTTTTGGTCTTCTAATGCAATCTCAATTTGATTGTATACTGAATAGTCCTCTAGAAAATAATAAAATTCATGTCTTGCCACCTTTTCCAGTATATGATCTATGAATGGGAGTGGAAAATGGTCTTTCCTTGTGCAAGAATTCAACTTCCTATAATCAATACAAACTCTCCACCCAGTGGTGACTCGAGTTGGTATCAATTCCTCTTTCTCATTTTGTATTACTGTTATTCCAGACTTCTTTGGCACTACTTAAGTTGGGCTTATCCATTTGCTATCTGCAATAGGGTAAATGATTCTGACATTTAATAATTTCAACACTTCACTCTTGATCACATATTTCATATGTGGGTTTAACCTTAGTTGGGGTTGTCGAGATGGTTTAATATCCTCCTCTAGGTAAATATGATGTGTGCAGATTAAGGGACTGATACCCTTTATGTCTGCCACATTCCATCCAATGGCATCTCTATTGGATTTTAAGATAGTCAAGAGTTCGACTTCCTGAGTATTAGTAAGACTGGACGAGATTACCACTGGATATGTCTCCTTTTCCCTAAAGAAGACATACTTGAGGTTTGCTGGAAGTGTTTTCAACTCCAAGGTAGAAGGTTGAACACTTGATGGGAGGAGTTGATTTTTATTAGGCAACAATATCTCAAATTTTTGTGCCCAACTGTTCAACTCACAAATCTCAGCGGTATCCAACAAAGAGTACATTTGTCTAGCTTCTTCATTTAAACTGTACTCTATGGTTGTTGGTTTTATTAAACACAATTCAAAAGAATCAAAGTAAAGGGAAGTCTGCATGCATTCTTCCACAATACTCTCAATGTTATTAATTTCATGGACCTCACCCTTATCTCCTATTTGTTTGGCAATGTTAAAGATGTTCAATTCAAAGGTCATGTTACCAAATGTAAGTCTTATGACTCCATTCCTACATTGGATAAATGCATCTGAGGCTGCTAGGAATGGACGACCTAAGATAATATGAATTTGGGTTTCTAGATTCTTTACTGGTTGAGTGTCTAATACAATAAAATCTACAAGAAAATAGAATTTATCCACTTGTATTAAGACATCCTCAACTATCCCCCTTGGTATTCTGGTACTTCTGTCTGCTAGTTAGAGAGTTACATTGGTAGGTTTCAATTCTCCCAAACCCAATTATTTGTACACAGAGTATGGTAACAGGTTGATACTCACACCTAAGTCAAGCAAAGCGTGTTCTATTCGAGTAGCCCCGATGACAATAGATATTGTTAGACAACTAGGGTCCTAATATTTTTGGGCTTTTACAGTCTGAAACATTGAGCTTGCTTGCTCCATTAGAAATGCCTTTTTGTGCACTTGCATTGGACGTTTCACTGTGCATGATTCTTTTAAAAATTTCGTATATGCAGGGATCTGTTTTATTGCATCTAGTAAGGGAATGTTGATCTTTACTTGCTCGAAAAACTTGTAAATTTCAGCATTAGTGGTTCCTTTTTTTGGAAATCTAAGTATTTGTGGAAATGGTGTGAGTGTTTGATAAGGCAGTGGGTTTTTAACATCAAACACAATTTTTGATTTTTTATTCAAAGGCTCTATATTCTTGGAATTTACCTCAGAAAGCTACTGAATCTCAGTGAGAGCAGGGTTTGAATAGTCTGGTTTTATAATTTTCTTACCACTTCTCAATGTGGTAACTAATTTTAATTGCTATAACTGTGTCTCCGATGCTACAGAAGTTTCTACATTATTTTGACTCTTAGGATTTGCTTGTGGTTATGACGGAAATTTCCCTTTTTCTTGTTGAATCCCATCCATGGTTGTGATCAATTTGGTCAATTGGTTCCGAATATCACTAATGGCTTGATTATTTTGAACCCATGATGCTTGTTGACTCTAAATAAAGGTGTGCAACATACCCTTTAAACTCCGTTTTTGTGGGGATTGGTACACATTCTGGTTGTGGTTTTGGAAATGGGCCTACGGACTATTTGCCAAACTTTAGTTTTGGAATCCATAGGGATTTGATACCATTGGACTCGTTTGTTGCTGTAGTGGACCTGAATTTTTTCCTGGTGCCCCAAAATTTGCATTC
>CM018914.1:19372729-19375229 GCA_009663005.1 Actinidia chinensis | reverse complement strand
AAAATTTTGTGTCAATTTGTAATTTTCAAAACTCTGTAAATTATAATTTTCCAAACAAATAGAGGTCAATATATAATTTTTCTCTTTTATGAAACTTGGGTCAATCTATAAGTACTAAAAATCTAGGTTACACCAGCAAACCCCTCCAAAGATTTGGGCTAAAATCGTAATTATAGATAACTGGAAAAACCTATAATTTTTGAAAACTTGGGGAATTAGCAAAAAAAATTTGGGATTGAAATAATAATTACAGTAAAGTTTTGGGTTAAACTTTTGCTCAAAAAAATTGATAATGTCATTATCCCCTTGGACACGTATTGAATCTATTGATTCATTATTACGTACTAAAGTTTTCAGAAAAAAAGAAAGAGCTCTTTACTTCGTGTTTGTCATAGTTTTGCTAGATATATTTTTTCAATTCTTCTTACTTTAAAATGGGATTTGCCTCCTGATGAGGAATAAATTATCCCAAGTTGTTCACCTCACCACTGCACAGTTCATGTCGCCAGTGCTGTCCTAAGTCTTCATCTCGCCTTTCACCGTGAGGATGGGAGGATCACCAGACCTTATCTCTCCCAGTGCTCACATCGCCAGTCTCTATGATTTCACCAAGGGGCGAGGATATCTATCTCGCCTGCCTGAAGACTCTGTCTCCGCAAGACTTCTTCGTCACATCGCCTATAATCGTGGTTTATCCTCCATATGGCATTCTCCTAATATTACTTTAGGATCTCTGGGATCTCCTTCCATACTTAGCTGTTTGAGGATCACGTCGTAATCTCCTCATACGACTCTCCATTCTCTATTTATAAAAAGGTCACTCCCTCTACCAGAAAGAGGTACACACACTTGCATACATAATTATATGCCTAAAACCTTGCTTACTTTGAGAGCTCAGGTATCTTTCTTTGTCTAGCTTAATCGCCTAGGTCTGATCTCCCTGTCGGAGGGATTTTGAGCGGCCTCACGCAAGCCGATTTCATTTGTTCTTCTGCGCAGGACGCCTAGATCATCACCAAGGTCGAGGACCGAGGTCACGAGCAATTTTGACTATTAGTTGCTCGCCCCTAAAATCTTAGCACAATAGTTTGGCGCTATTTGTGGGAACGAGGTTCTCAACTTTTTATGCACCTATATAGTGATTCGCTCCCAAAAGTGAATTCCTTACCTCAAGTGTACGGGTCGCGAAATAGTAATAAACTTGAAGTACGAGTATCGATCCTACGAGGAGCAGTGCCAAGGTGAATGTAAGATAACTAAAACACTATGATTCGATCCCAACTCAATCCTAACTTATGCTTCTAAAATAGAGAATAAAAATTACGTTTTTTTAGTTTTGATTGGTTTAAACTAACGAAAGCAATTAAAATTAATTTAAAATTAATATTAAAAACGATTCAGAATTAATTGATCCAACTAATCGAGTTTCTTCAAATTCTAATGGAGGCCTTTTATAACTCAAATTCTTCAACTACATCATGAGTCTCAAATTCGAAAAGTTTAGCTTTTAAAACCACTTGTTCTTACTATCTTCGACTTCTAAATAGATTTGGTTGTTATAATCATAGTCGTGCATTATCGATCTGCGCAACACATATATTGAACCCAACTCACGCATAAACGTTATAAGGCAGCGTATATACTGGGTCAGCAATTCATGTATATGCATTACTGAACATAATAGAACGCCCAAGTTTTTGAAAGTATTTAAAACGAATAATAATAATAATAAAAATTAGAAAGATCTAACAGTGAAAAGTATTTTATCTCCATTGTTCATCTTTGATCCCCAATCGACCTTCACAATTGATCTTGAATTAGGAAAACTAGCCACTCATAACTATGGAAAACAAATAACTAAGTATCGAAAGCATTTTGATATTCTAAATTTAAGAACTACTAAATAGAATTAAAGAACTTGAATTAATGCAGAAAAATTATAAAAAATTATGCATAATTGAATAAAAACATAAATTGAATTGCTCAAATGTTTAATTTAATGTAATTGATTACAAGAAATATTAAAAGCTATGAAAAACTAAGTTAGGAGACTGTAAAAACCCTAAAAAGAACGTCTCCTCTCATAAAATCGTAAGAAAATATATATAGGCTTTACAAGGTCGAGTCCTATTAGGATTAGGATTCTGCCCAATTTTCTTCTTGGCATTCGAACGCCAACTCTAGCGTTCGAACGGTAAGCCCAAATTTCTAGTTAGCATTCAAACGCTGTAAATGGCCTTCAACTGGCGTTCAAATGCTCAATATAAAAATCCTCCTAGCGTTCGAATGCTAATTCTACCATTTGAACCCTAAGTACAAAAATTAATTTTCAGCCCTTGGTATTGTTGAACGCTGCATAGAGGCATTTGAACCCTAGCATTCCACTTTTCTACTCAGCGTTCGAATGCTGATCCCCTTTGTTCTTTGGCGTTCGAACGCCCATTGTAAAATCTAAAACTTTCTTCCTAGCGTTTGAACGATGGTTTATGCTTGCAATTGG
>CM018914.1:19350229-19352729 GCA_009663005.1 Actinidia chinensis | reverse complement strand
GCTACAGGATCAGACAAAAGAATGCGTCACACCTTTTCATGATTCACCGGAAAAACGAGAAAAGTTTGAAAGACTACATTAAGCATTTTAACCAGGCCATCCTAGAAGTGGAAAACACCAGTGACAAGGTGGTGGTTATGGCCATGATGGAGGGACTTCGCCTGGGACTGCTATATAATTTCCTCTCCAAAAACGGTCCAGAGACCCAATCGACACTCCAGAGCAAAGCCGACAAATACATCACCGCAAAAGAATTGGCTGAGGCCAAGCGCCAAAGGTGAGGAAGAGATGATCATAAGAGAAAGGAGACTGATTCCAAGCGATCTAACTACAGAGACAAGGTGAAAAGCAGTAGGTCAGATCGAGATACCAAGAGGAGGACTAACAACAAACATCTTAGCATGTCACTTCGCCGACCAAACCTAGTACTACCTCCTCTCAATATCCCTATAGCCCAGGTACTTATGGAGATCAAGAACGAAGAATTTATGAAGTGGCCAAGGAAGATCAAGACCAACCCCCTCAAGAGGAACATAAACAAGTATTGTGAGTTTTACAAGGATCATGGGCACAATATGGAGGGTTATTTCTAGCTGAAGGAGTAGATAGCCGACCTTATTAAGAGAGGGTATCTGAGAAAGTTCGTTGTTGATTGCCCACAACCCGACTTGCCCAAGAGAAGATATGGCGACAACAGGCTGACAACGAGCAATATCTAAGTTATCCATGGAGGGTTTGCATCTGGGGGATGTTTGAACTCGTCCCGGAAGAGACATGCCAGAGAAGCCAATAGGCAAGCAGAAGAAGAGATCTACAACCTTTCCACGCCATTAGCCATAGTTCACCAGCCTATCACTTTTACCATTGAATATCTGAAAGGCTTGCACTTGCCTTATGACGATGCATTGGTTATTTCTGCTACGATTGCCAATTTCAACGTACAAAGAATCTTGATCAACAATGGAAGCTCTGCCGACATCCTATTCATCTTGGCATTTGACAAGATGAACATTGGATGAGATAGGCTCCACTCATTCCACATCCTTCTAGTTAGATTTGGAGGGAGCGCAACACATCCTCTTGGATGGATCAAGTTGCCTTTGACTTTGGGAGTAGAGCCTCACTAGATCACAATATGGCAAGACTTTATTGTTGTGGATTGCCCATCGCCATACAATGCAATTTTAGGTTTCCCAACGCTTGGAAAGATCAAAGCAATCACTTCCACCTATCACTTAATGATGAAATTTCCTATTTCAACTGGGATAGACAAGGTGAGGGGTGACCAAAAGGTAGCCAAATAGTGTTTTATCATGGCCATGAAGACCAATTCCACTCCAAAATCGAGCTCTCAATAGCAATTACAAGTTAGCAACATCGGGATGGAGTCTCTAAGGGATGAGATGGATGAAATAACTCTTATTGATCTTAGAGAAATAGAAAACACCAAGCCATTAGAGGAAGTAACTCTAGTTTCAATACACCCCGACCATCTTGATCGCCATGTTCTGATCGGGACCGAACTAACTGAGGAACTACAAAATACCTTGGTAGAATTTTTAAAGAAAAATTATGACATGTTCGCATGTTTACAGGGAGACATCCCAGGGATAGATCCCTAGGTCGCCATTCACAACCCTAACCATTCTCTAGTTTGCTAGAAGAGAAGAAAGGTCGCCCCTGAATGCTTGAAAGTCATAGAAAAAGAAGTGGCTAAGCTCATCAAAGCCAATATTATCAGGGTATCTCACTATTCAGATTGGCTCGCCAATGTTGTCATCGCTCTTAAAAAAGGGAAAAAGTGGAGAGTATGTGTTGACTTTACCGACCTCAACAAAACTTGCCCAAAAGACAGTTTTTCTTTGCCCAAAATTGATCTGATCGTTGATGCAACATCCAAACATGAGCTCCTTAGCTTCATGAACACCTTCTTAGGTTATCATTAGATCAAAATGCATTCGCCTGATGTAGAGAATACTTCTTTTATCACAAAGAGTGTACTATACTACTACAAAGTCATGCCTTTTGGGTTAAAGAATGCTGGGGTGACGTACCAGACGACATGCTAGTCAAGAGCATCTAATCACATCACCCACTTAGAAGAGACGTTTGGATCCTGAGGAAGCACCGCATGATGTTGAATCCTTCTAAGTGCATTTTTTGTGTGTCTTCGAGAAAGTTTCTTGGTTTCTTGGTGACAAAAAGAGGAACTGAGGCTAACTCAGTCCAGATTCAAGCTCTACTTGCAATGTGCTCACCCAGGAACATACATGAAGTACAGTAGTTAACTAGGTAAGTAGCCGTTCTTAACAGATTTGTCTCTAAATCAGCAGACAAGTGTTTACCATTCTTCAAGATCTTGAGGACGAACAGAACCTTTAAGTGGACAGAAGAATCTAAGATGGCATTCCAGCATTTCTCACAGTTCCTATAATAGTTCATATAACAGACGAGGAGCTCATCGCATATCTATCCATCTCACCAACAGCAGTGAGTGTAG
>CM018914.1:19280229-19285229 GCA_009663005.1 Actinidia chinensis | reverse complement strand
AAATAAAATCCTGAGTATTATTGTAGGTCATGTAGCAGAAAGTGTATTTCATATATCGAGGATTTAGAAACCATTTTTAGTTTTGAACACCTTGAATGGATTTGGGCTTCCTGTAATGCCCCAAGGCAGTGCATCTCCATAGTGCCCTTTTTACGGGCTCACCATTAGGCCATCTTTATAGTCCAAACCATTTACTTTGTAGAGTCCGATGAGTATGTATATGATCTATGCAAAAAATCGGATTGATCGGACATCAATAAACACATTATCAGATCTCTTTTTTTATAGTTTATTCTTATAATCATACTTAATTGCTATTCGTTTCTTGTAAAGCAAATTTACCCCGTTAACTTCTGATGTCTGATCAATCTGACTTTTGTATGGGAGAATGGTTCGGATCATGAAGCCATGCCTGAGAAAGGCCCACCGAAAAGACACTATAGTGTTCTAGTGCTTTGGGGGTACTAACCGACCTAAATGATGTAGGCTGTAAGAATAGATGATGAAGCATCATTAAAATTGAGAGAGAGAGGGGGGGAGAGAAACCTGATAAGGCATTGAGACCATTAAAGCAAGTTCTGAGGAAGGTGGTGCCTTTGGATGGTTGTTGTGATATTGAGGGCTGCTTTTGGCTTTCAGTTCTCTCTGTACCATAGGAGTCCATCTTTTGTTGCCCACTATATACAATGTTGGTTCATCTAACATGGATGAGGCTTACTTATATACAAGAAGAAATCAAATGCTTTGGCATTGGTTGTATTTTGGGAAAGAAGAAGAAAAAGATGAGAAAAAAATAAAGGGAAAACTAAATGCTTGGTGCTTGAAAGGAGGTAGTGAGAGTGAGTAGATTGCCATTTTTTTGGTTCAGGAAAGTATATGGTGAACAGTAGTCAGGTGAGTTGACAATTACATCACCTAACTTCCACAAGAAAAAACCACTCATAAGTGACTAAGTCATAACCTTTGCATTGTAAAGTTTTTTCCTTTTTTGAGGTGCTCCCTCCGGAGAAGAGCTGTACGTCTCTCTTCCTTGAAAGATATGCATACTTTCTCAATTTTGCGAAGCATTAGGGCTCCTAATTAAACCACTTGGTGTTGTAACTCGATTGGTTGGGTGGGAGACAGGTCTGTTCTAGCTCACTGATTAGAACTTCCTATTTATCGATAACTATTGCACCAAATATAAGTTATTGCCTTCGTTTTCATATGTGCTAATTAATGCAAAGAACTACTAATAAAACTGTGGGGTGTAGGTTTAGAAAATGAGAGAGAAAATCGAGGATAGACACCTGCGGTGATCAAACAATTGTGCGGGTGGCTGCAGTCAGTCACCAATCGGCGTGGGCCTTGTTGCAACATAGAAACAGTGAAATCGGCTGTTGGAGCTGTTTCTGGAAAATGACTCTCCGACTATCAACTTAGATGACCGAAAAATATATGTAGAGAGAGAGTGTATTTCTCAAGATTGAATTCGCGTACCTTTTAGAGAAATAAAGGCTGACTTTATATGGCATAGCTCGGCACGTGCCTTAATGTGTCAACTGTCATGTCACTGAACAGACTGCAGTTCGGCGCGTGCTCATACCCGCCGATTGTTATGTAAGTGAGTAGGCGCCTGACCCGACCATGCTTCTAGGTCCTGGCTGGTAACTTGTCATCATGCTGCTGACATCTCGATCCATGCATGGGGGCTATCAGAAGAAGCTTCAATATGCAAGTTACCTTCTGACCCCTAACATATCGTCGCCGGCCGTTGCTCCTCGTCCAAGCTCTGTCGCAGTTATTCCTCTGAACTTGCTAAATAGCGATAGCTCGAAAGTAATGATAGCCTTAGCTCGGTCAATACCTGTATTCGATAATACCTACACCATATTACCGAATATAGTGCCACCGAGCTCCAACGTAGAGGATCACCGAGCTTGCTCCATATTGAAAGCTCAATGGAGACCCCTACCCTTGCAAGGCCAGTGTCTATTATTGTATATTTTGTCCACTTACAATTGTCCCTCAATTCGCATGAATTGGGTCAATACTTGCCGAAGTGATGTGAGCTGGACGTGTTCATACTTTGAGCTTAGAGCTTGGTGGGCATGCTAATGCCTGATAGCTATTTTTCTCCTATTTAAGTCTGTCATTTCACTGTACTATTTTATCCACGTGTCTGGGTCTGATTAGTCTGTGAGCTCAATTTAGCACTGGTGCCGAGGTTCCCCATCTACCTCTAGGTCTCGTTTGGCTAGGACACGTGGCTATGTGACTACCACGCGTTCCTCTTTTGTGGTTTGGGGGATGGTTTCCTTCGCGTGAACTAACGCGCCCACTAGGACATGTTTGGGCTGCCTTCCCACCTCTTCACCTTCCTTATTGGGGTCTATTTGTCTTCCTTTTGTCATTACTATTCATAGACCTTTAGAGCGTTCTAGAGAGAGAAAGTGCATCCACTCTGTTTGTTACTATTGTTCAACTATTTGTCTCACCACCGTTTCAATTGTCGGTGATTGTTCTCCATCCTTCACGTCAACCAGACCCTTTGTGGTTAACCTTCTTCGAATTTTTTGGTGAGTTTCTAGTCTTCATTTTCTTTCTGTAATTTCTCTAGTAATTTTCTATTTTAGGGTTTTGCCCTAGTCTTATTTGCATTTCTATGCTTGGTTCCTCTGAATTTGCTTTGAATTTTTTGCTTCTTTGTTGTCTGTCTCGAGTTTTTTGGCTTTGGCTTGTCCACCATTGTTAGATCTCTGTATTTCTGTGAATTGGTTTGTCCTTGACCTATTTTTCCCAATGAAACGGGCCTGGGCTGCCCTATAGAATCATTGGCCTTAGGGTTTTTTGGGGTGCCATATAGAGTCATTGGCCTTAGGGTTTTGTCCCCCAAGCTCTTCTGTTATCGAGATAGGTTTGAGGTAGTAGGAGGGTCTAATAGCTGTCCCTTAGAAAATAGTAAGTAATATTAGTGGGGCAGAGCTCAATGCTCTCGTTTGACTCTGCTTCCAAAAGCTCGTCATAACTGTTTGGCTGAGCTCGTTCTGACTGACTTACTTCTGTTTTCAAAACATGGAGTTGAATCTAGATCAGCTGTTGGTCCATGACGATGCAACCTTAAATAAGTTCAGGACCAACTACTGCATTCCCGAAGACGTTCAGATAGAGTGTCGCAGGCCAAACGAAGATGCCAACTTATTGGAGGGCAATGGGGATTGAATCCCAATTCGCACCTGGCTGATCCACTAAGCCGGGCTTTGGTTCCCCATTAGCCCAATGCTAAAAGAGGTGATGGCACACTTCCATTTCACCTTCATGCAGGTCTTTGTCAATTTAGTTCGAACCGTGCTTGCGGTGGATACTTTGATGCTCCAAATGAAGCTCCCCTTCAATGCCACGGACTTACTGCATGTCTATATCATGATGCGGTGGAAGAAGGAGCCGGGCACACCCTTCTTCAATGGTAATCATTATCTATGCCTCAGGAACCCTCGCCAACCACAAACGAGGTTGGTCACTAACAACCCAGACAATGACTTGTTCCTCAACGAGTTTGTTTGAGTTTCAGGTAAATAGGAGTTTTGACCTGGGGACGATAGCCTCTTTTCATGCCCAAGGCACAACTAGCGTCTGCTTGACAATAAGTACCTCCTTTACCAAATTTGTACGTTTCATACTTATAAAAATTTTATGTTGGTACTAATGCTTGTTTTTGTTGTTTTGCAGATTTCAACAACCTCTTCATGAACCAGTCTGGAGAGTGCAAGGCAGCCATTTGAGTTGTCAACAACAAACAAGCCTCGAGGATGGTGACTGATCTACTCGCTTACGAGCCATCTACCAACATGTGATCCCGCACAAGGTCGACAAGCTCGGTAAAAGTAGTCTCCTTACCTTGTGCATCGAGGGTCGGGCTCCTCAAAGCGGTGACTTTGGCTCAGAAGGCTCCGGCGCTGAGCTCAATGAGAACTTACCTGAGTTCGAGGCTGAGAAGAGGGCCCCTCGAGCTTGTTAAGCTACACCTCCTTAAAATCCTCAGACAACGAGGAGGAGGAAGGAGAGGAAATAGTAAACTAGCTTGTGCTAAATAAAAGGAGGAATTGGGTGATTCTCGCAGCTGAACCCGAGGTCCCTGACACTGAACCTATTCTGATCTCAAGCTCAAACAACAAGCTCTCAAACGACCTCGCCTACAACTTGCTTTAGCTCATATATGAGGTTGAGGTAGCCCACTCTTTCTGGGAAGGTAACGAATTTGACATGAGCTCGGGATCAGCCAACATGGCCTCAAGATTTAGAACTATGGGCCAGAAGAAGTCTACGCAAGCTGCCAATCCTCCCATTGTAGCAGCTCCTCCCATCATCTAGATGCCACTGCACCTTACTCCAGTCCTAGCACTGATTGCCCTAGCAGGTGCTGAACTGAGTTTATCAGAAGCACCTTTACTGGACAAACACAAAAGGAAGCAGCTAGCAAGAGGCCCCTCCAAGAAGGTCAACAAGAAGGAAGGTGATACGAGCTCTACCTTACTCCCTTCCTCCAATGGTCGGGTCGAGCTCTAGAAGCCTGAATTCTCCACTGCTAAGCTCGACAAATAGGTGACGGTGGCTGACTCAGCCAAGGACCATGATACCAGTCTAGCCCTTGCATAAACAGTCATGCTACCTAAGGATGTTGCTAACCTCGTAGAGGAAGGTTCAAAGGAGATTCGCGATCTGCTGGTGATGCAGAAGGTTCATGCAAGCATTTTGACCTCGGTACTTTTCAATTTACATCTTTACACTTCTGATACTTGACATTTTTCCTATTTTCGTTTTGTAGAGCCTCTAGAAAGCTATTACTATCTCGGAGTAGATAAAGGAGCAGTCCATCAAGATCAAGAAGTCAAAGAAGAAGATAAGCTCTTTAAAGAAACAAACCAAGCTTGATTCTGAAGTTACGAAAAAGGCGAAGCTTGAGCTCATTGCTGCTGTCCAAGAGAGAGTTGTCATTGAAGCTCGGGGCACAGTGGTTGCTA
>CM018914.1:19132729-19135229 GCA_009663005.1 Actinidia chinensis | reverse complement strand
GAGTTGTATCTCGGGGCTTGGAAATTTACATTTCCAATTTGGAGACCGAAAAATTTAGATTTTGAATTTTCAGTTGTGAACGGTGATCCACATAGAGAGATGTAATCGATTGGCTTTATGTGATTGATTATGGTTGGTATAAATTTTATTTTATTGGAATAATAGGATTCCGTAGTTGACAGGTATGTACGTATTTCTTTTTGAGAGACACTTGATAATTTCACTTGGGAGTACAAGTTCACTTTCTTAACAGATCAATCGTTGTAAATTGGTCATCATCAATTAAATGATGAAAGATATATGATCGTACAAGTTAGTTTGAGTTGTAATCACATGATCTACATGGAATGCTCTAAATTGAAAGATTTTTACCTTATCTGATGAATTTAACACAAAGACTTGACGTTATACAATGATGAGATTAGTTTCGACTTTTGGAAGAGCATCTTGCAAATTGGATAATTAGGCTTTTGAGAATGTATGGTGTGAGAGATATCTTTTGGTGACTTGATAATGTTTTTACCTAAGAGATAATACAACTATCATTATGCTAATCGATTAAAAAACTTGATGTTATTGTAGAAGCTATGCCACCTAGGAGGGAAGGACGTAGAGGGGCTATAAAGCCTGAAAGCCGAATGGACCGTGTAGAGAGAATCCTAGAAGGACTTCTTCAAGTGGTCCGAGATTCCCTCAACACCACCACTAATGCACCCGAGCAACAAACAATAACTATTGAGAGGGCGTTAGATGAAATGACTCAATACCGAGGGAATAGTAAGAAGAGGTCAGGAGGAAACCTAAGCATAGAACAAGGTTCAAAATGACAGAGTTCCGGATCTTCAAGTGGGAATTCATCAACTCCACGAGAAGGTGTAGAGCACCAAAGGAACAACACGCCCACTAAAATGCCAACTTGCCTAAACTGTCAAAAGAAGCATTGGGGCGTATGTCGAAGAGAAAGCACGACTTGTTATAAATGTGGAAAAAAGGGACACCAAATTAAAAATTGTCCAAATAAGAATAGAATGCAAGGAGTAAGAATGTCAGCATCAATTTTAGCATATCAACCTCTAGTCGCAAGAAGGGATTGTCAGCCGCGACAAGGCCAAGCCTCCACCCTTATGCTAGAGAACACCCCAGCTGCTAATTCAGAAATGCCAGGTACCCGTCCTTGTTGACATACATGTTTTTCCACCATCCGTAAAAATAAGTAAATAAATAAATAATCATAATAATTATTAAGATAGACATATAAATCATTCATCCCACAAAGGGTTTTAGGTTTATGTATATATTTCTAGTTGAAAGCAAGTTTTTCGATATCCATCTAATGAATTACCTGATTCCTTAGTGGATGGAGAGATAGAATTCCACATTAATCCTAATTCGGATATTAGATCCATTTTCAAGACTCCCTACCGTATGTTTCCGTTAGGAAAAGAAAAAAGAAAAAAAAAGAGGGGGGTTGAAAGTTCAATTCCCAGACTGGTTAGAAGAAAAAGATTCAATAGTGCTAGCATTTCACCTTGGGGTACATACATACGAGCATGAATACATTGAATGTCAATGAGGTCCCTTCGGGAATATCCGATAAAACTGGAACGTTATAATGAAGATTAGCATTCCTTACACAAGGATGACACGCACAAATCGAGAAATGACCACCAAATCAATATTGATAGAACTTACTAGGCAACAAAAATTTTGAACAGGGGTAAGTTTATGACCCCATACGTGTGACTAATCACTGTCCCTTAGCGTAACCAAATTCTTAGAGTTAAAGTTATTCCATTAGTACGAGTGTTATACTAGAATCATTTGTGGGAGAAGTATTATGAATATGACAATACACGGCATCTTATTAAGACGCTTATTAGAGAATTGAGTTGAATAAACGAGTTTAGAATTCATTGTCATTAGTAATAGAGCGAGCGATTCTAGGAGTTTAAAACTATTCGCCTAAGATACGTAACGTAAAAGTATTATCAGAGTAGCGCAGCAAAAGCGTAGTGGAATAACTTGAGTACCAAATTGAAAGTAATGGATCAAATTTGAAGAAACCAGACAGTTTTACGTCATAGTAGCAGTGTTTCGTTAAGTCTTCATCTATCATTTCGATAGTGTTATCTGGCCAAACATCTCAGGAAAGGCTGATTTATTTTGGTTATCATCAGTCGGGACACCACATTGTGGGCTACCCATTGGAAGGGCAGTAGAGGCGGTCGCAATAAGAAGGTTAACCCCACAATTAGGTACATAAGTAGTCACAGGTTAGGAGACCACCTACTTGTTTCAATGTAGTCGAGTGGACAATCAATGATGCGAAAAACGGGATTAAGATTTTGATATGAGACATCATGGTAATCCATGATATCTATTCGTTGAGATTTTTAAGAGATAGAGTGCCGCCTCAAATCTTGTAAAGTATGTAAATTGCCTCTCGATTTAGTTGATTGAGGTCATTATCTTAATAGAACAAATTTAATAACGAAACCTA
>CM018914.1:19075229-19077729 GCA_009663005.1 Actinidia chinensis | reverse complement strand
ATTATGGCCAAGTATCACTATTTGGATGCAACCTAATCTCCATACAACTTTCCTAACCTTTAGGGTGGAAAATTTGATGACTTGGTGTACTATGAAGGCCATTCCATTCATCTTATGGACCCAATCTCGTCCAACAATAGTGTTACAGGAAGAGGGAATGTTACAAACTCAGTCTCCTACTCTTGAGAACTAGCTCAGATTTTGAGAGTTACAGTTCTCAAGTGCCAGTGGGCCTGAGCATTGAACCCAACTAACGGAGCATGTGTAGGCTTTAGATCAGCCTGAGTAAGTTTTAATTTCTTAAAAAGATTTAAGTACATCACCTCCACCGAGCTACTGCAATCCAACAAAACTCGTTTAGCATTGTAGTTGTGAATTTGCAACTGGATGACCAGGGGATCGTTGGGGGGGGGGGGGGTATTGGACCCGCGTCAGATCAACCTTGGTAAAAGTAATGCTTTAGGCTCAGGCAAGCTCTACTTTGGCTTCTTAACTGCTAGTTCGACCAAGTAGACTTCATGCATTTGTTTGATTATTCGGATCTCCCCACGTATCCTATTTACGAGTTAGGGGTCGTGGGGACCCCCAGTTATGTGAACAGTGCCAGCGGGGAGATCATCCTCCATGGGATCATTTGCCTCTTCTCTTTCCCAGTCAAACCTCAAATTGAGTCGAGCCTCGATTTATTCTTCCTTTGTTTTCTCTTAATCAACATACTCCTACAAGTTCCCATCTTGCACGAGCTGATTAAGGAAGAACTTCAAGGCTCTGCAATTTTCAGTTATGTGCCCCATTTCTTCATGGTAAGAACACTTCCAACATTGATTCCTATTCTTTGAATCCTCTCCTATCAGGAGGAGTTTCTTGTAGTATGGCTTATCTTTGATTCAAGTCAATAGTTTGTAAATTGATTCCTTGAAGACCACTTGGACTCCTTGTCTTATCCGACCCTCGCACTTCTCTACAATTTCTTGGTAGTGCCTGGACGAGCTCTCCCCATGAGAAGATGTTGCTACCAGGCATCAACTTGGGTAACATCCTCCTCCAACCTAGCATACCTTTCCACATGGGAGGTATGGAGTTTAGTGGGTGGATCCAGCATTAAATCATCCCACAACTTCCCTTCGGGCATGATCCTGAGCTTGTAATTGATAATGAGCACCTCTAAGCAGTCGTCAATCTAGTTGTATAGCTCCTAGTATCTTCTACTGTAGTTTTTGAGAAATCTTATTCCTTCTTTTATGAATCGAGAGAAGTGAGCCTACACCCTTGGGCATTTTTGTATTGATGAAAAATTAAGCTACAAAAGACTCGGATAGTTAAACAAAGCTCTCTATGGAGCTAGGTGGAGTCCATGATCCCGAGGTTGCCCAAGCTTAAGGGAAATACCCTACACATTAGTATGTCAAGATGACGCATTTATCTGTAATGTCTTATGTGCGACCTTGGGTCTATCTTCCAATTAATCTTGGGAGTGAAAGGGGTTTGGTACCTCAGAAGTAACTGCTCTACACGTATTACTCTTATGATTCTAGCCATCGATCTCACTGCGGGAACTAATTTCGCTCAGCAACTGCCTTCGCCACTAGTTTGACATGGAAACCTCCTTCTTCTTTTCCTTATTTTGCATTTAGTGCATGACGACAGTCCACGCCAAAATCAGATGGCCTTGGTAGATCCTTTCGCTTGCCTGAAGCTATAGTTCGGTTGTTGACATGACTTTCTACCTCATCACAATGCGACATGGTCCTTTTTCCTTTTGAAACACCTCGAATTATACATCTCTTCTATCTGCTCTTACCTCTTGGAAGGCAGTTCTAAGTTATTGGCAAGCAATATTTGCTTTATCTCTTCCATTTTTAGCGTTGTGCATTTTATGGCTTTGTCCGGTGAGATGTAACTGACCTGGACTTTATCTAGAGGGCCCAAGCTGCCCTCTGAGAATTGGCCAATAGCCTTATTCCCTTCACTGTTGTTGTCTCGACCGCCGTTGTAACTTTTTGATACTATCAAAACTTGTTGTCAATTTTCCACAAATGGAGCCAATTATGGGGTGAAAGGAAATTGAATGAGGATAGAGCAGTGGTAATAAGAGGTTCTCGATAATGCTGGATGTTATTTGGCCGAGCTTGCAAGACAACAACAATAAGAAGGACCGCCCAAAACTGTTCCAAGGACGGCTTTCTTCAATAGTCAAGTTAGTGATCGAAGAAAATAGAAAAAGAAAGAGCAAAGGAGAGTCATTTGGATTTGAATCTAGAGAGAGAAAGTGAAAGACAAAGCGAGAATGGATTACCCGTCAATGAAAGTGTCTGCCTACTTTTATAGCATAGATCAGTGCATGTGAGGAGGCATTAACTACTATGTTAGTGAGTAGACAACTAACCCAATCATGCCCCTAGGGCAGGTTAACCTTTGCGTGTACGCTACCCTCTGCTCTGCAACTCGGCTAGCAAGCTCATTAAGAAAGAACAGCATGCCCGCTGCTCGAGATACCGTA
>CM018914.1:19052729-19055229 GCA_009663005.1 Actinidia chinensis | reverse complement strand
TGACTTGCAAATTTCAATCAATGCTTTAACTGGGTTAGTTTCATACAAAATAATGAGAGTACAAGGCTTTGTCAAGAAGAAGGAGGTTGTTATCCTAATTGACACAGGAAGTACTTACAACTTCCTCAACCAAGAAGTTGTTAGGAGGGCTGGAGTGGAAACTATTGAGACAAATCCCTTGATTGTATTTGTGGCTGATGGTACTAAATTGATAAGCATTGCAGCATGTAAGGGGTTTAAATGGGAGATGCAGGGTGTCATTTTTCAGACTGATACGAGGGTGTTACCACTTAAGGGTTGTGATATGGTACTGGGTATCCAGTGGTTGACCACTTTAGGGCCAGTAAAATGGGATTTTAAGAACCTCAACAAGGATTTTGTCCTAAACAATAGGAGACATGTACTGAGAGGAGGAAAGCAAGGGGAACTAAAAGTAGTAGGCACATAATAAATGCATAAATTATTGCAAAAGAAACCCCAAGGATTGATAGCTCACATCTATACTCTGCAAGTGGATAATTCAAGAGGAAACAGCAGTCCAGAAGTGGATAAGTTATTATCCCAATTTGAAGCAGTTTTTCAAGAGCCCAAGAAATTACCAACATCAAGAACTCATGACCACCATATACCTTTGAAACCATGGGAAGAACCACCTAATATTAGGCCATACAAGTACCCTTATTTTTAGAAAACTGAGATAGAAAAACAAGTTAAAGGCATGCTATAGTCGGGGGTAATACAACCCAGTGTTAGTCTATTTTCCGCTCCTATCTTATTAGTAAAGAAGAAGGATAAAACATGGAGAATGTGTGTGGATTATAGGGCTTTGAACAAAGTCACTATAAAAGATAAATTTCCAATCCCAATTATTGATGAGTTGTTGGATGAATTGTGTGGAGCTTCTTATTTTTCCAAATTGGATTTAAGAGCTGGATATCACCAGATAAGAGTACATCTTCCTGACATTCCAAAGACAGATTTTAGAACTCATGAAGGGCACTATGAATTTCTTGTTATGCCTTTTGGATTGACCAATGCCCCATCTACTTTTCAAAGCCTTATGAGTGCAGTGTTTGTAGAGCATTTGAGGGACTTTATTTTAATGTTCTTTGATGATATATTAGTATACAATAAAACTTGGGAATCACACCTCCTCCACATAGAAAAAACTTTATAACTTTTAGTCAAGCATCATTTATTTTCCAAAAAATTCAAATGTGTATTTGATGAACAAGAAGTAGAGTATCTCGGACACCTGGTTTCTAACAGAGGAGTGTTAACAGAAGCCACAAAGATTGAAGCTATGATCAATTGGCCAATTCCTAAAAACATCAAACAACTTAGAGGATTTCTAGGGCTTACTGGCTATTATAGAAGATTTGTGGAAGGTTATGGGAATATTTCACTACCATTGACTCGATTGTTAAAGAATGACTCATTTCATTGGACTAGTGAGGCTACTATAGCTTTTCAGGCCCTCGGAACAGCCATGACTACATTACCAGTTTTGGCTCTTCCAAATTATTCTAAGTTATTCATTATAGAAACAGATGCTTCTGAAAAATGGTTAGGGGTTGTGCTGATGCAAGAGGGTCACCCAATTGCCTATTGGTGTAAGGGACTTTCAACTAAGAATCAAGTTTTATTAACCTATAAAAAGGAGCTCATGGCAGTGGTTTTAGCAGTGCTTAAATGGAGACATTATCTACTTGGAAGGCCATTCCTCATTAGAACAGACCATCAAAGCTTAAAATACTTGTTAGAATAAAGGGTTGCCACCCATTTCCAACAGAAATGGATTGTTAAACTCATAGGTAATGACTATGATATTACTTACAAACATGGGAAGGAAAATTTGGCATCAGATGCCTTGTCCAGAAGAGAATACTTGAATGTAGATAATGCCATTCTTAATTCTTTGGTATCAGTGGATTTGGCTACCTAAAGTGCAGCTTATTTGGCAGATAGATCCTGATCTGCAACAATTAATAGCAAGGTTGACAAAAGATAATGATACAATTCCATGATATTAATGGAGACAAGGGGTGCTAACATACAAAGAGAGTTTAGTAGTTGGAGCTTCTACTGATCTAAAAACACAAATTATCACAGCTTATCACAGCTCAATTATGGGGGGACATTCTGGTATTGACAAAACCACAAGAAGGATTAAACGAACCTTTTATTGGAAAGGACTCAAAAAGGATGTACAATTCTTCATTTTTGAATGTTTTGTCTGTCAAAGGTTCAAGGGGGAGCATGTTCATCCACTTGGTCTCTTACAACCTCTACCTGTCCCAGAAAAAATATGGACAGATATCTCTATGTATTTTATAAAAGGATTACCAAAGTCCCAAGGAAAAACTACCCTTTTTGTGGTAGTTGATAGATTGACAAAATATGCTCATTTCATGGCACTGTCCCATCTTTATACTACCAAGGATGTAGCTCAGTTATTCATGGACAATATCTACAAATTGCATGGTCTATCTGCCACTAT
>CM018914.1:18902612-18907612 GCA_009663005.1 Actinidia chinensis | reverse complement strand
TAGGGGGTACCCCAACAACATCAAGGGATGGAAGAAGAAATTCTTCTTTATCTCAAGAGATGACTGGGAGTTCCACACGAGAATATCCAAGAATGCCAGTGTTCTAAGGGTTTTGAGGACATGAGGCATCCAAGGTTAGTTTCGTCTGCTAAGTCATCCCCTTAATTGACAAGTATGGTTCCTCTTTCGCGACTGATAAGGATTTTTATTTTCTTTAGGTAAGCATTGCAACAAGCTGCCCATCTTGTCTACGACCGAGCAAGAAAGGCTTGATGAAATCCTGGACTCACTTTCAGGTGGAAACTTTTTAACAATCAAAGGGTCCTTGAACCCAAGTCTTTTCGAATATGCTTCAAGTTCGGCTCCAAACCAATAACGTCCAGTAGTGGGGACAATGGAAAAGATATCCCGATGGGCAGTGCGGCTCTAGTTGCGGGCAACGAGGGTGAGTCTTACTATTCTTGAGGTGAACCTCGCCGATTTGACCATTCCCAAGATAGCTCGGTAGAATACATAGGAACTATTAGAAAGGAAATGAGAAAATTTTTATCTTACCTTCCTGATCTAACATTGTTAAGGCTACTGGGGGGAAATGTCCGACCACTCATCCTTGGTTTGGAATCGGGCAGCTCGATCTCTAGCTTAGAGGCCTGGTCTGATCCACAACTGCTCCCCCAGCTCAAATTGGATGGTACTATTTTTTGTTTCTTTCCAAGTATTTTATATTGCCCATTTATTGACGTTGATTTTTCTTTTGTAGCTATGTTGAAGAAAATTAGCTTGAAGAAGCTTGCCCAACTTGCGGAGGATCTAAGGCCGCAAGCCCGGTAGCGATGTCAACCTCAGCAGCCAAGGGGATCACCATCGATGGGAAGCGCTCCCAGAGTGAGGTGCACAACATCATGCCCACTAAGAAGGGCTAGTTGGCATCTGATGCCAAGGGCAAAGGGAGAACGTCACCCACCGAGGGGAAAAAGAAATCCCCACCAAGGCCAAGACATCATCGAGTAAGGTGATGACCGCTGCGGCGACCCGGACGGGTACCTCCGCCAAACCTTTTGCTATTTTTGGGCCCTGTGCCTCCATTTTAAAGAATCCTGGTGTGGCTAAAAAGCTCATTGAGGGTGTGATCCTACCTCTTAACAAGGCCGAGGCAAACAAGTTCGAGCTTGACTGGGCGATCTCTAGGCTCTTCTAAGGGATTGGCAAGGTAATTGTTCTTCTTTGAATTCAACTCATATTTCTATTTTTCTATACTCCTAACAAATTTGATCTCTTGCAGGTGATGGTACTCACTTCTTCCCTCGCGGGTCATTGAAGGGAGATAAGGGACGAGGCAATGATTTAGCAAGGCTGAGCTATGTCAATTGAGAGTGAGATGACTCGTGCTTAGATGTTGGCCTCAAATCTTGAAAGGCAACTGGCTAAGGTCAGGATCCGAGAGCATCAGGCAATTGATGAGCTGAAAAAGACGAAGGAAGACCGGGATGCTATTATGGCGAGGCTAGAGACAAAGGTATCCGAGCTCAAGAAAGGTTAGGCCTTTGCCAAGAAGAAATCCATTGACAAATTCAAGTCCTCGAATGATTTCCAAGGGGCCTTTGAATTTATAGCGTATAAGTACTTTAGCAAGGGCTTTGATTTCTTCAAGAGGCAACTCGGCCACCTTTATCCCGACCTCGACATCCAAGACATGGGGATCGATGCCAATCTGCTCGAGGAAAAGGAGGAGAAGGAGAAAGAAAAAGAAGGGGAAAAGGAGTAGGACGAGGAGAAGAGCGATCAGAACAACCCCCTTCCTCCTTAAAAACTTATACTCCCTTTTTTTTTGTGTAATGGCGAGATGTAATTATTTGATATGAATGAAAACTATTTTTCCTTCCCTTTGTCTTCTTGTAATTTTGCTTCAGAATATAGCATTCACTTCCTTTGGCGATATCAAATCTGGTAAAATAAATTTGGAAGATTAGAACTATTAGGCGAGGTGACTTTAGCGAGCATAATTTGATCATTTGGCGAACATAATTAGGCTAAACTCAATTGTGGCGATTAAATTAATTTGGCAGGTTTGATTAATAGGAGATCTTTAGGCGACCTCAAATTGCCTCAGCTTAGGCAAACATTAAACCATATCATGGCGATATAAATAATCAAGCGAGTTAACTTCTGGCGATTAAGATGCCTTGGCGAATATTTTTTAAAATTCTTGATAACAAGCAAATAGGCGATCTTGATATTGGCGATGACAAAATTTTGTTTCAATCCGTCTACATGACGAAACTGGCAACATAACCCATTCTGGCGATGTAAAAAGATGAAATTTGGAGATACATGATTTTATTATTAAAATAACCATCATATGGAGATTGGAGAACATAATAGAGGTTTTGGCAATCAAAATAGTGAATACATAGAGATTTGGTAAAATAAAGACTTTGGCGACCTCTAGTTGCTTGGGTGCATCTCAGCATAAGGCGACCAAAAGAACTATTAGTAATATTTCTTCAAGTGCTCAACATTCTAGGGATGAGGTAGTGCCTTTCCGTTCATGTTTTCTAGCCAGTAAATTCCTAGTCTAGATACCTTGATAACTTTATAAGGACTTTCCCATGTAGGGTCGAGCTTTATAGTGTTGAGCACCTTTGTGGTCAGAGTGACCTTCCTCAAAGCCAAGTTACCAGGTCAAAAAGATATGCGTTTGGCACTTTGGTTAAAGTATTTGGTGACCTAGTGCTTATAAGCGGCTTGGCGTACCTCAACTCGCTCCCTCATTTCGTCAAGGAGATCAAGGTTGAGCTTCAGCTTGGCTTAATTATTTTCCTTGTCAAAATTTAAGGTCCTACAGCTCGATATTCCTATTTCCACTAGTATGACTGACTCTACTCCATATACCATTGAGAATGGCATCTTGCCCGTAGGGATTCTGCTTGTTGTGTGGTAAGCCCATAGTATGCTTAGGAGGTCTTCTGTCCATTCACTCTTGGATTTTTCTAACCTTTCCTTCAGGTTCCTCAAGATCGTTCTGTTGGTGACTTCCAGTTGACCGTTTGCCTGAGGATGACCAGGAGAAGAGAAATGATTGGAGATGGCGAGTTTTGAGCAAAATAGTTTAATTCTTTCATTGTCGAATTGCTTGGCGTTATCCAAGATGATAACCTTGGAAATTTCAAATCGGCAAACGATGTTTTTCCAAAACAAATTTTTGGTATTTCTTTTTTCCAAACAAAATTCCTGGTATTTCTTTTAGTGATCTTGGCGAGAGACTTTGCTTCTATCCACTTCGTGAAATAGTCAATGGCAACAATTAATAATTTTTCTCTATAATGGAGCTTGAGGCAAGAGTATGTCAATTCCCCATTGAGTGAATGGCCATGGGCTGGCCATATGCACCATTCGGTGTGAGGAACGTGACTTACTAGAGCAAATCTCTAACACTTGTCACATTTTTTTGTGAAAGATACTGCATCTCGTTTCATTTGAGGCCAAAAGTATCCTTGTCGAATGGCCTTTCTAACGAGTGATCTTACCCCCAAATGGTTTTTGTAGATGCCCTCATGAATTTCTCTAAGTACGTAGTCTACTTCCTTAGGTCGGAGACACCTCAGGAGTGGTCCCGAAAAAAACCTTTTATACAAAGTCTTTTGGATGAAGCAGAATCTGACTGATTGGTAAGAGATCTGGTAAGCTTGGAGCTTCTCCGATGGTAGCTTTCCAACTCTGAGGTATGTAATGATGTCGTCCATTCATGTCGGATCTGTCACTACTTGACATACGATTGTTTTGGTGAGGCCAATACTTGGATTGGGCAAGAATTCCAAAGGTATATTTATGTCTGAGATGAAATTGAAGGCTGAGGCTAGGTTAGCCAGGGCATCAGACTTCTTATTCTCTTCTCTAGAAATTTGGCGAATCTTGAAGTCCCTGATCTTCATAGACATGGTTGTCACCTCATCGAGATAGGCCACCATCCATAGATCTTTGATGAGGTAATTTCCTTGCACTTGATTTGCCACGAGCTGAGAGTCACTAAAGGTGTTTAAGGATTCCACTCTCAATTCCGTTGCAACTCTGAGTCCAGTGAGGAGAGCCTCATATTTAGCTTCATTGTTTGTGGCTTTGAATTCGATACGTATAGCATATTCCATCTTCTAGCTTGAGGAAGTTTGGAGAACAAGTCCTGCACTGCAGCTGTGATGATTGGATGACCCATCCACGAAGAGTTTCCACCTAACGAGATCATCTTCCTAACTTCTCTTTTCTGGGCTTTCCACCTCAAAGAGAATCCTTTCTAGGGTAATGTCATGTGTAAACTATACTATGAAATCAACCAATACTTGAGCCTTGATGGCCATCCTTGGTCTGTAACTGATATGGAATTCGCTTAGTTCAATAGACCATTTCAGTAGTCGCCCAGAGGTATCTAGTCATTGGAGAATCTGCTTCAAAGGTTGATCCGTCAGTATAGAAATGGGATGTGCTTGGAAGTAGTGGCAAAGCTTTCTGGTGGTGATCAAAAGGGCATAAGCGAGTTTTTAATTTTTAGATATCTAGTCTGAGCTCTCATGAGGACTTTGTTGACGTAGTATACTAGCTTCTGAATTTTGTCTTCTTCTTGGACCAGCACTGCGCTTACTGCGGAGGGCGAGATGGAAAGGTACAGAATAAGCTCGTCGCCCACATTAGGAACTGTGATCAGAGCCGGCAATCCTAGATATTCGTTTAGCTACTGGAAGGCCATCTCGGATTCATTTATCCATTCAAAGGCCTTGTTCTTCCTCAGAATTTTGAAGAATGGTAAACACTTATCTACTAATTTTGAGACAAATCTATTAAGTGCAGTTATTCACCCTGTCAGTTGTTGTACCTCATGTATATTTCTGGGTGAGCTCATTGCATGTAGAGCTTGAATTTGGTCAGGGTTTGCCTCGATGCCATGCTTAGTCACTAGGAAGCCAAGGAATTTCCCTGAGGATAAGACAAAAATGCACTTGGAAGGGTTA
>CM018914.1:18775112-18780112 GCA_009663005.1 Actinidia chinensis | reverse complement strand
TATTTTTGTATAAAAGTATAATGTGAAAATCACTCTTCAATTTACATAATCAACTTTTTCTTTCAAACTCTTTCAGAGATCAAATTACGGTGTTTAATATAATTTTCTCTCAATAGGAAAAGGTGATTTATTTTGGAAATAAGGCTACGTTTGGATACGTAGATTTAAAATTTAAGAAATTTAAATCTAGGAATTTCAAATTGGACACAACTTCTTTGAAGTGCTGTGTTTTGGACTGTATTGTACAATTCAAGTTTTTTGAGCCTCGTTTTGAGTTCATTTTACTGATCTAAAACGTTCTATTATAGTCTTCATCATGAAAATCAATACTATAAAATATTATGTTGATTGGATACAAATTCATATTCGTTTTGTACTATTTTATAACTTAATAAATGAATGTGTCACATATGATTATACTAATTTATCTTATTATAACTTGATATTGATTGATGATTAATCTATATTCGATTAACCTGATTTTTTTACAGTATTAATTTTCACGACAAGATCTACAATATAAACAATTTGGATCATCAAAACGGACCAAAAACGAACCCTAAATGCTTAGTTACATAGGTGCAGTCTAAAATTAAACTTCAGAGAAGCCTGATTTTTTTAAATTATTGTTACAAATTCATATAGTATGTTTGGCTTATGAATAGACCCAATATTTCAAATCAAGGCAAATCATCATTTGAATTTAAAAAACAAAATGAAGGAATTCAAATAATTTCAAAATATGTGTTAATTGAAAAATCCTTATGAACTTAAATCTATAAACGGAGCCCTAAAATTCAATTACATTTTTTCCATGTATATGAATAATTATGGTCATGGTCCATTGTACTTTCCATGCATATCTAAATTAGGCTTGTAAACAATAAATACACTAGCAGGATGATGCAGTGAATCCTAAAAATTTAGTAAATTTCCTAATGTGTAGTATTACAGAAAATAAATGAGTTTCCTTTCTTAGCATCACCATGAATAAAAATTGAAAATAAAAGTGAGGTTAGTCATAATCATAAGTCATAACTGATGAATTATTGACTGACCAAAAATAAAAATTGAAAATAAAAGACAAACCCATAAACTATCTATCTATCTATCTATAAAAAGACAAATCCCATAAAAAAAAAATAAAGCCTCTATGCAAAGAAAAAGTTAAACAAAATCGAAAATAGTAACATACTAAGTTGCCAACTACCATTTGCCATCAAATATTAATAATCACATTTGCGCTCTCTCTCTCTCTTCATTTACACGATTGCCTTGCACATAATTCCAAAGAAAACAACCCAAATGCATATGCCATAAAATCATGTTTTTTGAATTTAGCAATTTGGTATTTAAGGTTTTAGAGCAGTTTTTTAATTGTTACAATTTTTTTGTATCATTTTTCTTGTATTATTCACATCATTGCCAGTTAAATTTGATAATTCGGTATTCGATCCACTAAATAGACTAATTTGGGAGGATCTATCTCACCATCTACAAACGGAAGACCCATTTAAAATCCGGGGTAAGCTGGGTATGAACTTGCCCATTTGAATTTGTGTACTTTTAACTTTTTGTGATAAATTTCAAAAATTTATACCCAAGATAACTCTTTATGTTCTATAATTGAAAGTTAAGAGGACGAGACGCTATATAAATCTCCAGCTTCTCTTATCATGTAATTTGAAAACTTTTAAAAATTGTTTAAGTTTTATTGGACTTTTAAGTATTTTATAATACAAAGAGCTATTTATCACATAACAAATGCGAGGGTGGCATTATCATCTCTTAAGGAAGTATTCATAAAAATATAATTTTGTTTACCTAATTGAATATGTAAGGAATCAAAATTCTCTCCTCGGATGGGTCAAAAACTCAAATTTAGACCTTGGCGGGATAAAATATTTTTTTTTTAGCAATTTTTTCATTTTTTTTTGTGAAAAATCTTAATTTTCCAACCTTTCTTAAAGGAATTAAAAAAATATACCAAAAAGTCATTCAAATTCAAATTAATTCAAAATTAGATTATTCTTAAAATTATTTTTGATTACTATGGGTGTTTTAGTGACTTTTTTCTTTGAAAAATATATTTTTATTTTCCTCTAACTAGAACAAACCCAAAAAGTAATGGAATGAATTTTCGTTTAAAATAATGACTCGAACCAATGAAAAAGTGAACCCATTATTATTTTAATAAACAAAAAAAATTCATTTTTGAAGCACAAACCTCTTCTCACTCCATTGATTAACAGTAAACTAGTCCCTTTTTGTACACGTCACGCGCGTAATGGGGCGCGTGATGAAAAAGCCTAGCCTACTGTATTTTTCTCCTCCCAGCAGTTTAGCTGTATAAAATAAGACTGCCCCTTCCCAAGCCACGGAGGGGAGGGAGAGAGTGATTCCTCCATTTAGTTCTCTCTCTCTTCTCACTGTCCTCTTTCTCTATCCTCATTCGCCGTGTAGTGTGACGGTAAACCGCGTTTTTTTTCACCAAATAGCCAATTCGACGCCGCGTCGCCTCTTTCTTTCCATTGAAGCACACGTATGTATATAACCCCTATATATTGGTTGACCTTTCCTAATCTTTACCTTCTCTAGAACAATCCCTTTCTCTGTTCTTCTTCTTTCCTTTTCGCTCCAATGCAATAGCAACGCATACATACATACATATCTATCAAGAACATTTGGGGTCTTGAAAAGCCTTAACCCCTAAGCAATGGTCCGATTTCGCTCTCGTCGTCGGCCAATCACTGCCGTTGTTTTTCTATCTCTGGCTCTTCTATGGCCGTTGATGTGTCTCGGGATTCGTTTATTTCCCGGCGAGGGGGCGGAATCGGAAATTGGGGACGGGGTTCGATTCTCTGAAGCGCCGGAGTACCGTAACGGCGGTGAGTGTCCGGCGTCGTTCAATCGGGAATTGGTGTCGTCGTGTGATCAATCGCTCGTTCACATCGCGATGACTCTTGACTCGGAGTACCTCCGGGGGTCTATGGCGGCGGTGCACTCGGTGCTCCGCCACGCTTCTTGCCCGGAGCACTTGTTCTTTCACTTTATAGCCGCTGAGTTCGACCCGGTAAGTCCCCGGGTCCTGACCCAACTCGTCCGATCCGTTTTCCCTTCTCTCAACTTCAAGGTCTACATCTTCCGAGAAGACTCCGTAATCAATATCATCTCGTCTTCGATCCGACAGGCCCTCGAAAACCCGTTAAACTACGCCCGAAATTACCTGGGTGACATACTTGACCTGTGTGTGAACCGGGTCATTTACCTCGACTCGGATATAGTCCTCGTCGACGACATACGCAAGCTCTGGAACATCACCCTGACAAGAAACCGGGTCATCGGAGCACCCGAATACTGCCACGCCAACTTCACCCAGTACTTCACCGACAATTTCTGGTCGGACCCGGTTCTCTCCCGGGTATTCGGGTCACGAAATCCCTGCTACTTCAACACCGGAGTCATGGTGATGGACCTAATGAAATGGCGAGAAGGAGATTACCGGAGAAAAATCGAGAACTGGATGGAGCTCCAGAGGAATAGGAGAATCTACGATCTGGGTTCGCTGCCTCCGTTTCTGCTGGAGTTCGCCGGCGACGTGGAGGCAGTGGACCACCGGTGGAACCAGCACGGCCTCGGCGGCGATAGCGTGAAAGGAAGTTGCCGGTCGATCCACCCGGGTCCGGTGAGCTTGCTCCATTGGAGCGGAAAAGGCAAGCCCTGGGTCCGACTGGACATGAAGCAACCGTGTCCTTTGGATTATCTGTGGGAACCGTACGATCTGTACAAACCAAATCTGCTCAGATTGAGGCAGCCGTTGGATTTGTCTACTACCTCTAAATCGAATTCCAATTTGATCGCATACGCCAATTATTTCTTATGATTCTTTTATTATTATTAATTTTTGTTTTTGGGTTTCATTGTAATTAAAAGATATTCTTTAATAGCAATGTACAGCTACAGCTTGAGTTGGGGGTTTCGTATATGTTTTTTGAGTAATTTTAAGACGGGCTTGAGTGGCGCGTCTATATTCACCCATTTGGAGGTAGATTTCATTATTTTTGTTTTTTATTTTTAAGTGGGGTTCATTCTCAAATGGGTGGATGTAGACGCGTCACGTAGGCGAGCCCAAACCCGTCTTAACATTACTCATGTTTTTTTTTTCTTTTCCCCCATTCGTTATGTATCTTGGTGGTTCATAAATTTTGAGGGTTGGAGATGAAAGAAATAACACATAGTTGTTCTGTTGTTATTTCTTTGCATTATCGTTTCGTAGGAAGACATTTTTTCTTTAGATTAAATTCTGTAATTGCGAGGTTTTTTTTCTTTAATTACATTATTTATTTTGTTTTTAATAGATAAAATTACACAAATATTATTGTATTTATTTTCTATTTCACTCTTTTTTAGCTAGATATGAAAACAAACGTCAAATAATTTTAACTAATATAAATGAAAAAAAGGAGTGACTGGGAAAATCATCCCCATTTCTTTTGTAAATTTTATCATATATGACCTAATCATGTTTTGACAAGTGTCTTATTTTGGTTGCTGACTTTTTTTCTTTCCTTTTTTTGGAGAAAAAAAAGTAAAAATCTTCACATATTTATTTTTCCATCTTTTTTCTATTTAGAATGCCACAATCCTTGTTCACTTTGAATGGGATAGACATAAATACTTTTGAAAGTAAGGATATATGAACAATCTTGTGCATTTTGATTTGATTTTGAATGTATCAAATGTAAGTCCCCTTTAAGAAGTTAACCCTTCAAAAGCGACAAGCAAAATGAAATAAGGGCATTACATTACAAATGGGGGTATTTCGTGACATAGCATTGTGTTATGCTTAAATTTGGGGCTCACTCTTGAGTCCTGACTTATTTATATAGTTCAAGTCGTTCATTTAGTTGACCTCTTTGAAGATATTATAAATACAAAAAATCTTATTCATCGGTCATTAATAACCCATAAGTTAAATTGCATTTCTATTAAAAAAAATT
>CM018914.1:18757612-18762612 GCA_009663005.1 Actinidia chinensis | reverse complement strand
AGATTCTTCTATATTAATTGGATTAAGAGATGCAAGATTTAGAGATTTCAAAGCTAGCATCGTGGGAATGTTAGAATCCAGTCTACATGATGGACCAGTACATTTTAACTGCTTCCTTGATCTTACTCTTAGTCTCAGTGATCCTCACATATTAAAAGCGGTAACGTTGAATATTAAAACTTCCGGTGAATTTACTAACATGCTTGAAGGAAGTCACTCTATTGCTTTAATATACAGAATATAGTATAAGTGTATGAAAACTAATCTAAATGTTCATGCCTTAGTAAAGAGTCCTAGTGGTCAAACTTTATTGATACAAAGTAGTACAAAAAATGCTAATGTTAGGGTTCCCAAACCAATTATTTGGAAAGATGTTACTTTACCTGATGATTGGCTATTAACAAATGAAAGTTACCAAAGTCACTTACAAAAAAACATTAATGACTTGGATTATGTTCAACAGTACTCAGACGGAACAGTAAAAATTAGCTTCAAAGATCTCCGAATAAACACCCCCTCTCGGCCCAGCTTAGATAATAGAAGTCTAGCTAGTACGTCTAAAAAAAGTAAACATAAGCCACAACATAGTTTTGATAGAGTAAGTAGTTACAAATCAAGTAAAAGTTTTATTGATCCATTTGAACCAAAAGTAAAAATACAAGGAGTTGAGACTTCGTCACAAATTAGTAAACCCATATACTCAACACATCCTCAGTTTGGAAATGAAGAAGAATAAGACGAGTCATCCCAAGAATCACCTACACAAACAAATTTTGAAGTTAATACCCCTGTCAATCCTCAATTACTAACTATACATAAAGAATTCATACCTGACGTAGATCGACTTACTAAAGACTATAGATCTAAAGAAAATAAAACCAAAAGACATGAACTTAAAGGTAAATATACTACTAAGCAAATAGATAAATTGATAAACGCATGGAGAATAATTATGAATGAAATAAAATCAGATATTTATTTCTTTGATTATTTAGAAAACTATCATAAAAAACTAAATACAATTACCAAAACTTCATGGAAAATCACAGATAACACCTCTGTTTCTTCTAGTCATCCACCCTTAGAGACTATTATTATTGAACATAAAAGATCTATTATGAAAGCTACACCTTTTAAATTACCTAATGATAATACTAAAATAAAGAAAGTTATTGAACAAAACAATTATACAAACCAGTATCTAGCATCTATAGGAAAACAGTTAGACAACGTTGAAACAAAGATTGAAAATAAACCACTTGTTAATGAAACTTCTACTACTAAAATAAATCTAGAAGTACCTTTAACATCCTTACCTAGTAATAGGAGTAAACTTGGTCTTAAAAAACCAACAAAAGATATTCAAAAAATTGAAGATTTATTCTCTCGTCTTGAATCAAGATTTCAACTCAAAGACGAATGTTCTTCTATTAAAATTATTAATCAAAACGAACCACAGTCTACAAAAAATGACTCAACTGATGAAGATTTATCCGAATTAGAAAACCAGTTTAATATCAATAAAATCAAATTTACTCCAGGTCATACTTCTATCTCACAAAATTGGTACCCTAGACCTACTCCTCCTGATCTACAATTCGAAGAAAGAAATCTTGATAATCAGTTTTCTGTCGAAGCCAAAAAATTATATGAATGGAACATTGATGGTCTTAGTGAAAACGGTATTTTACAAAAATTACATCATTTATTTATGGTCTCAAATAGCTACTTAACCAATTATTTAGATTTTACCCAAGCCGAAATAGTTGACCTTTTAGCCTCCGACTTTACTGCAATATTAAAATCTTGGTGGGATAGATACCTTACTGAAGAGTCAAGAGAACAAATTAAAAATGCCATTCAATTAGATGAAAATAACCTTCCTATTTTTGATGAAAATATAGGATCAGGAAAACCTGATGGAATAAACACTTTAATTTATACAATTATTAAACATTTTATAGGAACACCCAGTGACATACACTCTAGAATACATGACCAATTAAGCAACCTCAGTTGCCCAACGCTTAATGATTTCAGATGGTATAAAGATGTTTTTACCTCAAGAGTCATGTTAAGAGAAGATTGTACTAAACCTTTTTGGAAAGAAAAATTTATTAATGGCTTACCTAGTCTATTTGCCCATAAAATAGAGACGTCCTTAGTCAACCTACTGGAACCATAGATTATGATCAATTAACCTATGGAGATATAATTAGCACTATCCAAAAAGAAGGCCTCCGAATGTGTATTGATATGAAAATAAGTAAACAAAGATAAAAATAAAGTTAAATATGAATTAGGAAACTTTTGTGAACAATATGGCCTACCCTCAGTTGCCCCTTCAGTCAGGAAACATAAACATCATAAATTTAAAGAATTTAGATCTCACAAAAAATATAAGCACAACAATACTCAACCTAATAAATTTTATGATAAACCTACACGTAAATCTACACATAAATCTGCCCCACAATGTACCACTTCTAAAAAATATAATAAAAAATATATTACATGTCACAAATGTGGTAAGAAAGGGCACTACAAAAATGAATGCCGGTCTAAATCAAGAATTAACAAACTCCAAATTTCTGAAAAAGACAAAAATCAAAATTTTGAAATATTTAAGTTAACAAATATAGACAGTTATATTACTGATGATAACTTAAATAGTCCTCAAGACTCACCTATTTATTCTTCATCCGATAATGTTAACATCAATTTTGTATGTACTAACAATTGTTGTAAAACGGTTAATGTACTCACAAAAATTCAAAAAGAAGAAGAAGTATTAATCGAATTAATAGGAAAATTAGAAGATGATACCTTAAAACAACAATATATTAATAAATTAAAATCCTTATGGACAGAACCCAAATTACAAAGAGATAAACCTTTTATAAGCCTTAATAATACCTTAGAAAAATTCAAAACGAATAAAAACAAAGAAACTTGTTTATCAGACTTACAACAAGAGATTAATTCAATCAAATTAGAAATTAAAAATTTAAAATTACAGGATAAAAATCTAGAAGAACAGATTACAATGTTAAAAATTAATAAAAAATTTACTAACATACAACATGAGTCATCTGACGAAGCAGAATCTAGTAAAGATTGCCCCAATAGTGATCTTCCTAATATAAGTATTATTAATAAAATCAGCTTACAGAAATGGCATACCAAATTAAAATTAATTATTAAAGATTATGAATTAGAAGTTATATGCCTTATTGATACAGGAGCAGATTTAAACTGTATCCAGGAGGGATTAGTTTCTACCAAATTTTATCACAAAACTATTGAAAGGTTAAGCACAGCTAATGGAAGTAAAATGGATATAAAATATAAATTACCAAAAGTCCACATTTGTCAAGATAATGTTTGCTTCAAAACTTCTTTCATTTTGGTAAAAAACATGACCGATAAAGTAATTTTAGGGATTCCTTTTATTTACTTATTATATCCCTTTAATGCTAATACTAATGGTTTAACATCTGAACCCTTTGGCAAAAAGGTAACCTTCGAGTTCCTTTCTAAACCTGAAACTATTAAATTAAACCAACTACAAAATCATTCTATATCTATTAACGCTATTAACCAAAAAACCCAACAAATTAACTTCCTCAAAGACGAATTAAAATATAAAAGACTTGAAACCCAGTTAAGTAATCAACAACTACAAAATAGAATTATTACGTTTAAACTAAAACTTGAAAAAAATATATGTGCTTCTCTCCCTAGTGCTTTTTGGCATAGGAAGAAACATATAGTAACTTTACCTTATATTAAAGATTTCCATGAAAGTAAAATCCCTACTAAATCCAGACCTATTCAAATGACTTCTGACCTTATGAAAACTTGTAAAACTGAAATAAATGATTTACTTAAAAACAACATAATTAGTAAAAGTAAATCACCATGGTCATGTCCTGCCTTCTATGTTAACAAAAATTCTGAAATTGAGCGAGGAGTTCCCCGCCTAGTCATTAATTATAAACCATTGAATGAAGTCCTAGAATGGATTAGATATCCCATCCCTAATAAAAAAGACTTAAATCAAAAATTTCTAGTCAGAGTTGATTGTAAAAGTGCTAAATATGTTTTACAAAAAGATGTCAAAAACATTGCAAGTAAACAAATTTTTGCCCGTTGGCAATCTATTTTGAGCATCTTTGATTTTGATATTGAATACATTAAAGGGAGCCAGAATTCTGTTCCAGATTTCTTGACTCGCGAATTTTTACAGGGTAAACCTTAAACATGCCAGTCCCTTTCTGCTCCCAATACAAAGCCTGAATTATCCACCTTGCTAAACTCATGCAAAGATATAAAATTCAAATTAAAAACATACATACTTACGGATTCGACCCTGTCTTTACCAAACGCAAGATTGAATGGCAGATTCAACGCATTTGTGAATACTAGCTGAGAATTATTTATCTTAATAATTATTTATCTATTCTAAGTTATTGCTAACCACCTTGCTAAACTCATGCAAAGATATAGAATTCAAATTAAAAACATACATACTTACGGATTCGACCCTGTCTTTACCAAACGCGAGATTGAATGGCGGATTCAACGCATTTATGAATACCAGCAGAGAATTATTTATCTTAATAATTATTTATCTATTCTAAGTTATTGCTAACTTCTTTCTGCAAATGTCTTCTAGTAAAAAATCCCCCTCTAAACAGCTTGCCCTCACTGGTCCTCCAGCTCCCTCTCTTGAACTAGTCAATCGATACCAGATTCTGGGCACCATACCCAGGCCTTCTTACACCTCTGTCCTTGCACCCAGTCAATCCCAAATGACTTCTCATGCTAACCCTTTACAATCAACCAGATCTAATTATATATTAAAACCCCATTATACTAATCTCTTTTTTATTGAATCCATTCACCAGAATATTAAAGACCCCATTGAACTGGCCAAATTCTTCTTTCCTCCAGGTTGACATTTTACTCCAATGCACCCTGATAAGTCAATCTCTTTT
>CM018914.1:18707612-18712612 GCA_009663005.1 Actinidia chinensis | reverse complement strand
ATAAATCATTCTTTTTTTGTCATCATATATTGTCCATTAATGAGGAAAATATAAATTTTGTCACTGAATGATTGGACAAAAAAAGGTTTAAGTGATAACTTTTTTTTCGTCACTAATATGTTTCCTCTATTTCACTGTAGTGCGCTAAAAACTTGAAACCGATAGGCAACGAAGAATTTGTTTTTGTAAAAGTAAAGTGATTTTGTGAAGAAGTTTATTTCGTCACCCAATTTATTTGAATCAATAGGTGACAAAAAAAATTTCTCACAAAAGGAAATTAATTGCGTGAAGAAAGATTTGTCACCCAATTTATTAATTTTGCATGACGAAACTTGATTCGTCACCCAAATTATTTGAAACCAATAGGTGACCAAAAAAAATTCACACAAAAGGAACTGTTTGTGTGAATAAAGTTGTTTCATCACCCAATTTAATAATTATGTGTGAGGAAACTTATTTCTCCACCAAATTCTTTGAAACCAATAGATGACGAAAACAATTCCTAACAAAAAGAAATTTATTGCGTGAGGAAAGTTATTTCGTCATCCTATTTATCAATTTTGCATGACGAAACTTGATTTTTCATTCAAATTATTTGAAACAAAGATGTGACGAAAAAAAATTCATATGAAAGGAAAGTTTTTGTGCATGGAAAATTATTTTGTCACTCAAATTATTTGAAGCCAATAGGCGACGAATAAATTTCTCACAAAAGGTAAGTGTTTTCGTGACGAAAGTTGTTTCGTCACCCAATGTATTAATTTTGCTTTAGGAAACATGATTCGTCACTATATTACTTGAAACAAATAAGTGACAAAACAATTTTCACACAAAAGGAAAGTGTTTGTGTGAGGAAAGTTGTTTCATTACCCAATTTAATAATTTTGCATGAGGAAACTTATTTCGTCACCAAATTATTTGAAACAAAGATATGACGAAAAAACTTCCACACAAAAGAAAAGTTTTTGTGTGAGAAAAGTTATTTCACTACCCAAATTATTTGAAATCAATATATTACAAAAAACATTCCTCACAAAAGTTAAGTGTTTGCGTGAAAAAAGTTATTTCGTTACCCAATGTATTAATTTTGCATGAGAAACATATTTCTTCACCAAATTACTTGAAATAAATAGGTGACGAAAACATTTACACACAAAAGAAAGTGTTTGCATAAGTTATTTCATCACCCAATTTAATAATTTTGCGTAAAAAAACTTATTTCATCACCAAATTATTTGAAATCAATAGGTGACGAAAATAATTTTTCACAAAAGAAAAGTGTTTGTGTGAGAAAATTTATTTTGTTACCCAATTTATTAAAGTTTGGCGAGTTAAGGTTACGGGCTTACAAAAAATCAAAACTATTTTACAATCGAGACTATTGATTTTGTTGTCCTTCAATATTAAATCATTCTCATATAAATTTTGTGTCGATCGAGGTTAGAATTAAAGTTTTTTTATTGATGCACTTGAGCTATTATTTGAATGATATTCTTGCCGGTTAAATTTCTACCGATATGAGATCAATTTTAATTTTGGTACAAATGATGAAGTCCATAATATATAAAAGATATACAATTTCGATAACCGAAATAAAACTCAAGTAGGGTAATATTGTCAAATATAAGACTTTAATGCATCGGGATGCATTAAATTGCATCCGATCACATGGACTCCCACACCTAATGATCTTCGATTTTGGTAACAATGATGAAATCGCCGAGATGTGAAATCCAAATGGTTTAGATCAAGCATTGTAAGAATTGACTTGGAATGACCTTAAAAATCTTTTCGTTCAATGCAGTTGATAGTAAACTAAGTCTTGCATTGTACCTAAATATACAGTAGTCACTCAAATGCGACTCAATCATAATGATCGAGATTATTAATTTTGTTGTGGTATTTAATTAATTTATTCTTGTAAAAATTTGGCTCGATTGAGTTTAGAATATTTGTTGATCGGGACAAAATTTATTATTTGAATGATACTTTTTGTCTGCTTAAATGTCTATCGATATACGATTAATTTTTTTTTTGTTACAATTGATGTACTCTATATATGTAATAGATAGACAGTTCTGATCACCCAAAAAGAACTCAGGTGTTGCTCGAGTGGTCTACTATAAATCTTTAATGTCTTGGGATGCGTTAAAGGCGATCTAATCACGTGATCACCGATATACGATGATCTTCGATTTTGGTGAAAATGATAGAATTAGTGAGACATGAAATCCTAATAGTCCGAATCGAGGATTATAAAAATTGGCTCTGCAATTGCCTTTTAATTTCATATGTTCAACCTATTTGTTTATAAACTAAGTCTTGTGCTGTAATTGACTCTATAGTAGTCGTAAGACTGCGACCTAATTATGACAATAAAAAATGTTGAACATTTTTTGTTGTCAATGATATCATTCTTGTAAATTTTGGGTTCGATCAGGTTTAGAAAGCTTATTCATTGGAACATGATTTCATTATAAAAATGATATTTTTCATCCAATAATTTTGTGGCATTTTTTAAAGGGCATTTTTACAAAAACTGTCTCATCAAGTATGTAACGAAGAGTTATCTTTTTAGAAAGACACTTTCTTGAAGACATATAATACTATGTCGTTTTGCTATTCATTTTATTCATTTTTTCTCTATCAACGGGACTCGGCATGAGGAACATTGTTGGTCTTGAAGACAACATTAAGTATATCACATAGCTAGAGCAAAAGGTGCAAGAGCAAGTTGACAAAATTCAAGAACAAGTGGTAGGAATTGAAGCAGCAAACAATAAGATACACAAGCTAGTTGAGGCAAAAGAGAAACAAGGGAGGACTTTGGCTAGTGTTATGGAGTATTTTAAACGCCAAGGATACACCAGTTAAAAACTTGTTGGTTAGTACATTATGTTTTTCATATTTACATGCATAAAATATCATGAAATTTCATATTAAAGTGTAGATGACTACCGAGCATTTAGACAATATTTAATTAAGGAGTCACTTTAATTTTTTTATGTTTACAGATTTTATATGCAGAAGGTTGGCAACAGGGATGATGATATGAGTGCTATTGTTCGAAGACTTCTTTTTTGGATACTTGTTTCTTTTGGATCATGCTTCAAATCTTCAATCTTTTTGTATTTTCAAAAATATTACAACTACTCTTTCTTTTGATGATGCATGGGATAAGAAGTATATATAGTGAACGTTATATGATCTAGTTTGTTTGCTTTTGTCATTGGCGCACGAGTACTTTAGTTTGTGAAGATGTGTAGTTATTATGGTAAAATTTTGATTGTGGTATTATTAATTTAAGATTAGCTAGATTCTAAATGGGCATGATATTATATTCTCAATAGAGTGTTAGGGGATTTTTTTATCATTTATACCTCTCATAAATGTATTTTAGGTGATGAAATTTTCTATCACTGAAGTAGTTTTCCTGAAACTCTTTTGTGACAAATTTTTTTGTCACTGATTGAATTTAATTTAAAATTATGGATGACCAAAAAAATTCACCATTACTATTTTCTATAATTTTTAAATTTAAATTATTAGGTTACGAAAGTTTTTTCCTCACTAATAATGTTTACATGATCATTTTTCAGCCATTATTGGTGATGAAATAGACAGCTAGTGACAAAAAATATGTCAAAATGGTGATGAAATAAATTTCGTCATTAGACAGTCAATATAGGTGACGAAAGCTTTTCCTTACCTATGTTGTTTACATGATAATTTTTTTAGCAACTATTTGCAATGAAATGGATGACTGGTGACAAAAAAAGTCAAAATAGTGGTGAAAGATTTCATCATAAAACAATCACTATAGGTGATGAAATAAATTTCGTTATAAGACAATCATAATAGGTGACAAAAGTTTTTCCTCACTTATGTTGTTTACATCATCAATTTTTCAACAATTATTTGTAACGAAATGGATAACTGGTAACAAAAACATATCAAAATGGTTACGAAATATTTCTTCATAAGATATTTATTATAGGTGACGAAATAAACTTCGTCATAAAACAATCACTGTAGGTGATGAAATAAAAAAAATTGTCACTAGGGGACTTTTTGTGACGATGATTAGTTGAGAAAATAATTTCGTTACCTGTTTTGTCACCTATATCATTAGAGGAGAAAAACATGCAGTTTGAGATGAATTTAATTCGTCTCCAAAGACCAAATTTCTTGTAATGATCTGCACCAACGACACATCGATTTTGGGGTATGTAGGCTAATTTAACCCACTAATGGTAATGCCTTCCTTATTTCTATACCCAAAAAACTCAAAAAGCAATTATGGGATTTTCTGGGTAAAATAACATCATTTTTCTCAAATTCAAACACCTGAAACCTTACAAAAATCCAAAAATCTTTGAAAAATTTAAGGCAAAAACAATCCAACCCTCAAAAACTGAAACCCCGAATTGAAAATAAGAATTTTTTCTGAAAAAGAACTTGATTTTGAAAGATTAAAAGAAGCTTTTCATTCCTTATAGAATAGAAAAAATATAGACTATTCATTTTGTTAAAAATAAAGAGTAGAGTAAGTATATAAAGAGTATGATGGTGGGTGTTACATGGTCAATTTTCATACTCAAAATTGTCTTGCGATGACACTAAGTCTCAATGCTTAGTCTTAGTCAAAAAATTTCACAAACACACACACACACATTTGAGGTTTAGGAAGACAGAATCAATAAGTAATATTTATAAGTCAAAACTCAATATTTTTATTGTACTGACAATATAAGGAATACACTTAAAACTTTCTGGGTTAGAATACCAATTCTTTGCCTTAGAATCTATTCAAAATTTATTTCTCCTTTTCATACAAACTTTTTGCCTAATTTATAGACAAACAAAATAGTTACAAAATACACAACACATGCCACATGTCTTAGCAGTTGACACCCCCAACTACCAAGGGCAAAAAATAACCTAACATAAGCCTGCCACATGCATGTAATTCGTAGCCCCTTGGACAAGTGTCCTCAAAC
>CM018914.1:18690112-18695112 GCA_009663005.1 Actinidia chinensis | reverse complement strand
CATTGGAGCTAAAATTAGATGAAAATTGAGAAGCTCGCCTAAGCTTTTGTGATCGCCTCAAGAAAGCTCTGTCACTATTTTCAGGCACACACCATTGTTGTACTTATAGATCAACCCTTGAATCAAATTCTCCAATGACCTAATACCTCTGGGCAATTGCTCAAGTGGTCTAGTGAGTTGAGCGAGTTCCATATCATTTATCAATCAGGTATGGCGAACAAAGCCTAAGCATTGGATGACTTCATAGTTGAATTCACGTATGACGTAGCCCCAGATCCTGAGGTGGAAGCCCTAGGAGAACAAAGCTAAGGTGATGATCTCTCTAGGTGGAAGTTATTCGTAGATAGGTCATCCAACCAACATGGCTGTGGCATAGGGCTTATTTTCCAGACCCCTTTAAGAGGTCAAATGGAGTATGCCATACTTATTCAGTTTAAGGCCAACAACAACAAGTCCGAATATGAAGCTTTCCTTGCTAGATTCGCAACAGAATTGGGAGTAAAATCTTTGGATGTCTAGAGCAATTCTTAGCTTGTCGTAAATCAGGTCTAACGAGATTACCTCTCCAAAGACCTACAAATGCTAGCCTATCTGGATGAGGTGAAGGCCATGTTAATAAAGATCAGAGATTTCAAGATTCGCCAAATTTCCAGGGAAGAAAACAAGAAGGCTAATGCCTTAGCAACATAGCCTCAGCCTTCGATTTCATCTCGGACATGACTGTCCCTCTAGAGTTCTTGCCAAATCCGAGTATTGACGTCGCCAAAACCATCTTTCAGGTAATAGTAGATCCAAAGTGAATGGACAACATCATTGCCTATCTTAAAGATGGGAAGTTGTCATCAGATAAGCTCCAGGCACGACGGATCCAATATCGCTCAGCTAAGTTTTTCCTCCTTTACTGAACCTTATACAAAAGGTCTTTTTCATAACTACTCCTGAGATGTCTCCGATCTGAGGAAGCAGATTACTTGTTTAGAGAAAATCATGAAGGCATCTGCAGAAACCATTCAAGGGCGATATCATTGGTTAGAAAGGCAGTTCGCCAAGGATATTTTTGGCCTTTGATGGAACGAGATGTAACAACGTTCACCAGAAAATGTGATAAATGTCAGAGATTTGCCCTAGTTAGTCACCTTCCTCATACCAAGATGGTACCAATGACATGTCCATAGTGGGGAATTGACATACTTAGACCTCTATCTCAAGCTCCATTATAGGGAAAGTTCTTAATTGTCGCCATAGATTACTTTATGAAGTGGATAGAGGCAGAGCCCCTCTCCAAAATCACTAATAAGAACACCAAGCATTTTGTTTGGAAGAATATCATTTGTCAATTCAGAATTTTAAAGGTTATTATCTCGGACAACGCAAGGCAATTTGACAACGATGGGTTCAAATAGTTTTACTCGGAGCTCGCCATCTCCCATTATTTCTCCTCGCTAGGTCATCCTGAGGCAAATGGTCTAGTAGAAATCACCAACAAAACAATCTTGAGGAACCTAAAGGCGAGGTTAGAAAAATTCGAAGGCGAATAGGTAGAAGATCTTCTGAGTGTGCTATAGGCCTACTACACAACGAGTAAAGTCCCTGCGGATGAGACATCATACTCTCTGGTGTACGGGATAGAGTCGGTCGTGCCAATTGAAATAGGAATGCCTAGCTTTAGGACTTTGAATTTCGACAAGGAGAGCAATGAAGCAGATCTAAGACTCAATCTTGATCTCCTCTCTGAAAAGAGGGAAAGAGCTAAGGTGTGCCAAACCGCCTATAAGCATAAGAACGCCAAATACTATAACCAGATGGTTAAGCACATATCATTCATGCCTGGCTATTTGATCTTAAAGAAAGTCACTTTATCTACAAATGAGCTTAATGCTAAGAAACTCAGCCCTACATGGGAAAGTCCCTATAAAGTAATCAAGTTGTCCAAGCTAGGAACCTATCGGTTGGAAGACATGAGAGGCAAGACACCACCACCTCATCCCTGGAATGATGAACACCTGAAAAAGTATTACCAATAATTTCTTTGGTCGCTAGTTAGTAAAGGTCGCCTTAGCCACGTAATGTCGCCAAAGTCCTATTTTGTTAAAAAAGTGATTATAATTGCCATTCCCCTTGTAAAGGTGGTTATCTTAATAAAATCTTCAGTTCGATTTAGTGGATGCCACCAATTTCCAGTTCTATTTTGTAAAATTGCCAATTCACCAAAATAGTGTATTGCTAATCTCAAAATGAGAAATTGCTAGTTTTGCCAATTGTTTGGATTAACTTAGACATTTAGTTGTTGCTAAAATACGATATTGCCTATACAATTTTTTATGATCGCCAAGCCAAGATTGTCATATCACTAGTTCGGTAAATATTGTTGACTTAATACCTCAATTTTGATGATAACTAAACATTATGTTAGTATCTAATGACTCTACATAGTGTGCAGATCATAAGAATTATGAAATAACGCTTAATTGATCAAGGAAAACTTGAAAGCACTTTCTGCCCAGAAAGTGTCAACACATGTTCATGAAGTGTCGACACTTGAAGACTCATAAACTATATTGAATAATTTGAAGAAAGTCTCAGACAATTAGATGAAATCATGAATCTCACTAGATTGAAATTATTGAGGATCATACATATCCAAAGAGAAAACACTTTGAAGGAATTAAATCGATCAATGCTCAAACAACTAAGAAAAATCAAAGAAGTGTGCTGGGCAAGAAGTGTCGACACATCAAGGAAAAAGTGTCAACACATGTAGACAGTGTGCAAAGAGTCAAATCTAAAAATATAAGTGTCAACACATCAAGAAAAAAATATCGACACATGAAGACAGTGCCCAAACTACAAAAAGTGTTGACACATCTGATTGAAAGAGTTAACACATATGGATAGTGTGCTATATGGAATTAAAGTGTCGACACATGCCTTGAAGGTGTCGACAAATGAAGACAGTGTTCAAAGTACAAAAAGTGTCAACACCTAACATTGAAGTGTCGATACATGTGGACAGTAGCCAAACTTTTGAAGACTGATAATCAAGTGTCGACACATGGATTCTAAGTGTTGACACATGGAGACAGTGTGTTTCAACTGAAGAAAGAAGGCTTCAAGTATCGACACATATTCTTTCAAGTGTCAACACATGTGACCAGCAGATTCAGACACAACAAAAAGTATCGACACATGTTCTTAAGGTGTCGACACATGAAACCCAGAAAATGTCGACACATGAAAAAGTGTCGACACCTAACCGCTAGATTTTTGAACGCAGAGCTGTCTGAACCAGCATTAAATGCACCACAACTATCACCAACGGTTACATCTTCCTCAAGTTATTATATACAAGCTTCCAAAGGTATTTAACAACAATAAGAGACAATATTAAACATTTATTGATCATCAAAGAGCTTCAAAGACAACATTCTTGGAGAAATTCTTATTGTCTTCAAAAGTTGGCATTTATTGTGTGATTCCATTTCTATCTACTCTTGTTAGAGAGTTTATTCTCATCTTGTAAAATCCTCATCTACTTACAAAAGCACTTGGAAGATTGAGAGGGTCTTGGACAAAACCTCTTTGAAAAACTTGGGGATAAGTTCTTGTATAAAAGTGAGCTGAACACTTTGTTAATCAGCCCCACCTTATAATTGTTGATTGAAAACAGTGGAAGAAGATATTGTGGAGGTCTTGGGAGGACTTAGATCACACGTTGTGATCGAACCTTGGTAAATCTTGGTATGCTTTTATTATACCTTACTTTTACTTATCTTTATTGCATTGAAATAACTTGAGTCATTGTTTTATTGATTAGATTAATTTTAATTAATCTTAATTTTTAATTAATTTGAAAAAATCCAATTCTCCCCCCTCTTGGGTTGCCTATTGGGCCAATAAATATCGCCCTTTGCTCACCAAATGATGTAAAAGTGATTAGGAACTAAATTCCCCAAGCATTCGCCAAGGCATCAAGATAGCCAAATTAGATAGATCACTATGATTAAGATTGATATTTGCCTGATTAAGGTGAATTGAACTTATCATGTTCGCCGGCTAATTAAATTTTGTTCAACAAGTTTTTAATCGCCAAATCAATATCACCAAGGCTGTCTCACCAAATTCGATGCATACATAAAACAAAGACATCAATTTCAAGGGGAGGACAAAAAGAAAAAAGGAACACAATTATACGAAGAAATATTCCATCTTATTGATCTTGCCATTACACAAACAAAAAAAAAGTAATGTGTACATTAGAGTATCTACTAAGGAGCAGGGCTATTGGCCCTCCTTCTCCTCCTCCTTCTCGTCGCCTGACTCTTTCTCATCCTCCTCGAGCAACTCGGCATCAATTCCTATGTCTTGAATATCGATGTCAAGATTGAGGCAGCCAATTTGGCTTTTGCAAAAGTCGAAACCCTAGCCAAAGTACCTGGAAGCTACAAATTCAAAAGCCTCCTGGAAGTCATCCAAGGACTTGTACTCCTCAATAACTAACTTTTTGACGAGAGCCTCTTTCTTCTTCAGCTCGGCCACTTCCTTCTCGAGCCTCTCCACGGTGGCATCTCGGTCCTCCTTGGTCTTCTTCAGCTCATCAACAGCCTATTGCTCTTAGGCTCTGAGCTCGGCCAATTATCTTTCCAACTCTGCAACCAGCTTTTGAGCACAAGTCACCTCACTCTCAATTCAGGCATCTTGGGCTTGTTAAGTCATTGCCTCATCCCTCATCTCTCTACCATGACCAGCGAGGGAAGACCCGAGTACAATCGCCTAAAAAAGATAAAATCATTAGAGGAATGGAAATACAAAAGTATGAACTTAGCACAAAATCAAATGGCTATCTAACCGATGATATGGAAGAATTTTGAGAACATCCGATCCAGGTCCAGTTTCTCCACATCTTCCTTATCAGCAGGTGGGATCACTCCCTCAAGAAGTTTCTCCGCCATGGCAAGATTTTCCAATATGGAGGCTTTGAGCCCTAAGATAGCGCTGGGGTT
>CM018914.1:18670112-18672612 GCA_009663005.1 Actinidia chinensis | reverse complement strand
TAGCTCATAAATGTTGAACTTCCAGCATACCTTCCCCATCAAGGCAAAGCAAAGATTGGTGCTTTAGAACTACAATTTTTTTTCTTCTCATTTTTAGTTATGGGAAAGGAAGAGTACTCTTCTAATTCATGTTCTAAGAAGAAGCTCAAATTATTTGGATTTGAGCTTGACCCATACAAGAATGGTCATGAGACCTGCCTAAAAGGGTCTTTCGGAGATGAAGAAAGTGAATTCATCAATCAAAATTTCCTTGCGAAACGAAAAGTTTCCGAGGGAAAACATATTGATAGGCGACAAAAAAGAGAAGAGGTTTGAGTGCCAGTAGTGTTCGAAGGAATTCTCTAATTCCCAGGTGCTCGGAGGCCATCAAAATGCTCATAAGAAGGAAAAGATTAAGAAAACGAGGCTGAAGATTGAAGCTAGAAAGGCTAGCAACAACTATTTCCGAAATAGCCATTGTTTTTGTTACTATCCTGATTAGTGATTTCAACCCCTATGGGCCCCAAATTAGTTTTAGTCGATTCGATCATAATATGTCAAATTGGTATGCCCTAAATGCTAATCACATACCGTTTCAGCGGCGTACGAGTTTGTTCACCATCATACACATGGATCGGTCAGGGGAAAAGCGACAAAATCATAGATATAGAAAGTAATGGAAAGATGAGAAAACAAGGACTAACTTTCATTGGTATACCGCGAAATGCAAGAAACTGATTTTGTAAAATTTGAGTTTTAGATTTATCAATCTTTTTCTACAACTTATATTCTTAACAACTTTTATTTAAATGCAAGGTGATAAAACGAACCAAGATACTCGAGCTTGTCTCGTGATCAACTTATTAAAAATTGTTTGAGATCGGTTTACTTGATAAGCAAATCAAGCTCAGATATATTCTTAAAACTCATTAAGTTTTCAAACCAAATTTGAACAATCTACTAATCGATTGATAAACTTATCATGTTCAAAAAATTCAAATTACTTGAGTGAGATCGTTTGAGATTAATTCGCTTGATAAACAAATTAAGCTTGAACTATTTTTAAAACTCATTAAGTTTTTAAAACAAACTTGAACAATTTACTGTTGTTGATCTCGTTTATCATCATAATTACTAGGGGCCACAGTAACCAACCGGGGAAATGGGCTTTCTTCCTTTTGGTCTGGGCTAAGACTTCATTGACTTGTTAAAATGATCAAGAATAGTGACCCACCCAAAGCCCAACTCTGTGACTATATGGATCCGCACAAGCCCAGTCATTAAACTATTGCAAGGCCCACTGTTAAACGTCTAAAACCTTTTCTCTTATATGTATTCTTTTCTTAATCAGAATATGTAGTCCCTACCACTTTATAAGTTAAATTTTAGATTATCAGTTTACAAAAATTCAAATAAATTGAAAAAAGAATATTTTGTTTGGTTAAATAAGTTGTTAGTCGATAATGCACTCTTGTTCATTCGTATTTCAATTAGAAATAATATGGGTGCTTTTGTCGATACATATTTTAATAGCTCGAATAGGCAAGAAAAATTACAAATTAAAGTTTAAAAAATCCCATTTTTTGTTTAAATGAGCTTGAAAATCTAAATAAATAATTATTCAAAATTAATACCAAATAATATAACACATTTTTTTATAAACAAATAAACTAACTAAGTTAGTTTATTAGTGTTAAATACTTCCCATGTTCTTTTCAACTAGATCGGATGCAAAATTCATAGGCCAAGAGCAAGGCCCACTTCAGGCTTTATAAGCCTGGAAACACAATATAAATGGGAAATGAGAATGAGAGAGAGAGAGAGAGAGAGAGAGAGAGTGAGAGAGAGAGTGTGCAATTCGGTCCGATTTGAGATAAATTGCCTCTGCATTTCATAAGTCGATTTTTTTCATATTTTACCTTTTTTCCAGTTTTTCTTTCGTAAATAAATCAGAAAAATAACTTTTTTTACAAAAGAAAATCCTAAAATTCAAATTAATCAAAAGGATTACCGATTATTCTGAAAAATCCTTTGAATTAATTTGAATTTTAATGTATTTTTGTTAAAAAAAATACTTTTTTAATTCATTTACGAACGACAAAACAAAAAAGTAAAAAAATTTGGCCAAAAAACAAAAATGTTCACTGCAAACAAAAATAATAAACCTAACAATGCAATGTACTAACAGATGTCCATTAGATTCCAATTATCTTTTCATTGTTTTACCAATCAATAAATTTTACAAAGACTCCCAAACTTCACATATTGAAGTACAAGACTTTTCATTTGTTTTGATTTTATTTAATAAGTTCACGAGAGAGTGGTACAATCCAATGAGACTTCCCGTGAGTCGAATATGATATATCTTATTCCTTGTCACAAGCAATGAATCTCCAAATTCAGGCACATTTAGTATCATGTTACTATTGCGAGCTACATAATTAAAAGAAACATGTTATGGCGTCGTATGGCTGATATCGTGTACGGTTCGTTCAGATCTAGAAGACTCCTATTAATTTTT
>CM018914.1:18580112-18582612 GCA_009663005.1 Actinidia chinensis | reverse complement strand
CTTTGAACTTGGTAGTGCTTGTCCCAAGCTTTGTGGCCTATGCGCCTAATGCCTATTTTTACCCTTGTTGGAATTGTATGTTTTTTAATTTTATTTTAGGGCTCTTAGTTATGCCCACATATTGTAAGCCTGTGCATTTTTATTGTTTGGTCTTTTCCTTTGACTAATTTGGGGTGTTGTTGAGATGATAGTCTCACCATCTCGTTAGCTTTATTCAACTGACATTGTTGTCACAGCTACGAGGTTTTTTTTGTGACCCAGCTTGACTTTAATCGTACAAGATGCAGGGGAGGGGTAGACTGTTAATTTTCTTGTGCTTAAAAACTAAATCAATAGGTTTTGTCTAGTTTCTCTGTGTATTCCCTTCCTCAAGGAGTGTTCAAGGAGTTGTTTTAGGATTTTTTCCTGGGCTTTTTGGTTTGGGCGCTTGGCAGAGTTATTTGTTCGGGAAATTTAACAAAGATTTTACAGTATTTAACTTTGGTAACCAATTAAACTTCAAGCCCGAAATGAACTGGGCTTGATCAGTCCCAGCCCAAGCCCGCAGAGCTCCCATCATATATATGGGCCAGGTACAACTCAGAAATCTTCAGCTCGTGCTGAGCCCAAAGCATATGGACGGGCTTTGGGCAGGTTTTCGACCCGACCTATATGGGGGCAGGTGGGCAGGCTTAGATCATTTATTTTTTTTTTAAATGATGGAAGTCTTTTTTTTTTTTCTTTTTTGGGTGAGTGAGTTTGGGCTTGGGCTTGGCTACACGATTCAAACTCCTAGGCCCAATCCCGACCAATAATATTCAAGCGGGCTTGGTCGGCCGACGAGTGGGTCATGCCATGAAGTGAGTGTTGAGTCCGGCCCACTATTGAGCCAAAGTCCAGTAGTTAAGTCCAAAACCAAAATGTATCCTAACCTAATTTTCTTTATAAATAGAATAGAAGAGAGATAAAGAAGGTGTGGGAGTGTGTAGGCAGTAGAGAAGAGAGAAAGGGGGCTGTGAGTCTAATAGAAGAAGGCAAGATATAGAGATTGCGAGAGTGCGATTGAGTGATAGAGGTGAGTAGAGAGTGTGATTCTCCTACCTATATACTCATTGTAATACCCTTCGTTCGATTAGTGAATTATTTGATTTCTCTCTATAGATATAGTTATCATTGGCTGAATCACTTTAAATCTTGTCTTGCGTGTGTGGTTGATCTAGATAGAGGGTAAGGTGATTCGTTTTGAGTACAACAATTGGTATCTGAGCACAGGTCGAGTTTTGGATCTCCGAAAAAGTTCTCAAAATCATTTTCTGATAGCACCACGGTGTTCTTCTCCTCAAGACGAAACTCCAATATCCAACTGCGTCGAAAATGGATGCCGAATGTGCCCACACGCGCCGCCTGAAGAAGTGCACGTCAGATCCACTCTCACGCACGCGCTAGGGAGCCGCGCCACCGAGTCACACGCTAGGAGAGCCCCGCCATTGAATAAGCTATTGACCGAGCCTCTAAGAAGATAATTGCATTGAGATCCCTAAAGTTTTTAATAATTATAGTTTGGTCCCTATAATTTTTAGTAATTACAGTTTGGTCCCTAGAGTTCTTAAAAATTATAGATTGTTCTCTAAAATTTTGGATATTTATAATTTCATCCCAAAACTTTCTAATTTTGACAATTTAGTCATTTTTGACGTTTCTTAACATTCTGGATCCATTCGCGAGGTTGTTTTTTGGATATTTTTCTTCTATTTAAGAGAAGTAAGGTGGTGGAGAATAATTCGGTGGCTATGATCATTCTTTTAACCACGAATTATGTATTGTGAAAACCAATGATGGAGAATAAGAGAGACAACCCTACATCGATGAAAAATGAGGAATGGAGAAAGACTAACCAGAAAACGGTTGGGCTGATTAGACAATACATTAGACACGATGTATGCCATTGTGTAGCACTGGAGACGAGTGCTTATGAGTTGTGAATCAAGTTGGAGGAGTTGTACTAGGCAAAAACATCTCGAAATAAAGCCTTATTAATGAGAAGACTTGTGATTTTGAAGCTTTAGAGAGGGACTATAGTGACGGTACACACGGAAGAGAGAAATAGGCACGATAGATCAGAGTGAGTCAAAAGTCCTAGTCTCAGAGAGAAGCAAGAAAAGAGGTTAAGGTCAGAGAAGAGGTCATCAAAGGGGTACCGACAGAGGACAATTAAGGTCACAATTGAGAGGTCACACTTTTATGTGCTTTTACTAAGACTAAGAGGGACATATCAAGAGGAATTGTCCAAGGTATAAAGCACATAATTAGTCTTCAGAGATAGCATCAGCATTAATGATGACAAATTTAGATAGTGATGCTTTTCTAGTAGCATCGGCAGATGGAAAGTTAGATTGGATATTGGATTCAAGAAGTGCTTACTACTTGTGTAGAGACAGAGATATGTTTTCTACACATGCAACATGTGAGGGACATGTACGGATGGAGAACCACATGGCAAACAGAGTTGTTGGCAAAAGAA
>CM018914.1:18492612-18497612 GCA_009663005.1 Actinidia chinensis | reverse complement strand
GCCACTTCTACATAGAAGCTTCCAACCACTTTACATAAATAAAACCAGTCAATTCCATTCCATAACATAATGAAGACAAATTCCGAACAGCCTCTCGAAAAAGGGTCATCACAGCCGTCTTCAATTACACTTGGATCGCCAGAAGATACAATCATACTGCCTAACCGAACCCAGCAGAGCACACATCATGGCTGTCGCTAAGAAACAGACCACTTTGGCTAAAAACTGTACACTTGGAGTACACCCAACTCACTAGGGATTAAAACTATAAACCATGAAAGCCACCCAAATCAAACCTTAGATACATGAGTTAGTTTTTATAAAAAATTAGTTTGGGGTATTTTGAGTGAGAAATGGGTGAGATACATATTTTCTACTAAAGTGTGTCTGCTTTGGACCAACAGTGGATATTTTCATAACTTGTGAAATATTAGAAGTGATAAACACGCAATGTCAAGAGGCATTTGATTTCTAAGATAAACACCTTTGTAAAGTTTCATAATTTTTTGCCATGTATAAGTAAGGTTGCATTAATTTTAATTCATAAAAAAATAATTTGAAAATTTTCTGGACAGTGACACTAATGCTTTTTAGGATGAATTTACAACTAGTTATCTTATTGTGAATGTATCAATTGATTACATGTTGATGGATTGTTGAGTTTATTTTGATGTTCTAATATTTTTATTGCCTTTAGTTTCATTAGAGACATTATGTTTGTTTATGTTAGGACTTCATGATTATGCTGATAAACTACGGGTTACGAGGTGGGTTGATAATGATTTTAGTTTAATTAAAGGTTTGAGTAATGAACGCGGGGTCCCCGCATCTCATTATAATTCAACAAATCTTGTGCACAATGCAAAGAAAGATAAGTTTGAAATTTAGTCTTATTGGTTGCTATTACGCTAAGGCGTTTCTCCCTTGCAAGAGTAGTTTATCATTTACTCCAGTAGAACAAAGCGTTTCTCCGTTGGGTATATCACCCTGGAAGTTTTGTCCAATGGATCGATCCTGGGGGATCATGGATTTAACTTGGTGTAGGTGCTTAGAGGTTGGGTAGGAGTGACTCTCATGGTGGAGGCCTTAAGCCCTCACTTAGTTAATTAACCATAGGTTTATGCAGTAACTTGACGTCGATACCATGACTTTTATGCTTCATTGTGATTTCATCTTATTTATTATTTTCCATTGTGACTGCGTGACGAGTGTTAAGATGGGTTTGGATTTGTCGTGGGTCTAGTTTCTTACTTGGTTTAACAGCTCATGGCGTTTTAGGAAGAAGAAAAGCAACTCGAGGATGTCCAATACTTGGAACTTGGTTGACTTGCATTTAGTTCAATCCTAAGACTTTTTCTTTTTTCTTTGTACTCCATAATTATTCTTTTTGGGCTGAGAGACATATGTTTGTATTAAATATTTTATTCTGACCTATTTTGACAAGAGGACTACTTCGGCTTGTAATGTCTAAACCTTTTTGTTGGTATTTATGAAAATTTTCTAGTAGCTGTCGGAAATCTTTTACTTAATTTTATTTAAAAAAAGAAAATTATTTCTATGTTATTACAAAAATCTGAATCATTACAATGGATGACTAGGTTTAAAGCTTGGTCGCTTCTTTCTCATGAAGATGGGTCCAGAATTGGGGTTTTGGTGGCTATATGTTTTTAGTTTTTCCTTTGTGGTCTGGGTTTTGGGATCTTCGCCCCTTTTGGGTTTTGTTTGTTGCAGTTAGGTTTTGTTTTCTCGTCTTGTTGTTTCTCATGGGGTATGTTCCTTGTAGAGTGTAGCTACTTTGTGGTCTTTTTTTCTTTTCTATACACAACTTAATTATCAAAAAAATAAATAAATTGGAGCAAGTCACAAGTTGCAACATAAATTAAGAATTGAGTACAAAAACAATATAATATACGAAAAGATCAAGTAATTAAGCACAATCCTTTGCATCCTTTGCACAATCAACTCTTTTGAACTACTGGAGAGAGCGAGTCTATATCAACTCTTAAACTACCGGGTGCATCGACCAACTAAAATAGTAGCTTAAGGCTTGCTGACCGATTAAAATTCTCACTTAAGAATTATGATGCTCGATAAGGTCCAACGACTCACTACAATTCTCGCTTAAGATACGTAGATATACTAATATGTTCACTTAAGGTCCATCGATTGACTACAATTCCTGCTTAAGGTACATCTTGATGTAATCACTTTATGCGTTTATGCTTTGTATACTTGCGTTTTCTTGTTGCTGAGTTGTCATTAGCTATCATTAGGCTATAACTAAGCAACTAGATTTGCTTGGTGAGGTTGTTAAGGAATTGAGTTTTTGCTCTTTAAGCCCTAATTTGAGAGTTTCTCTCTAGATTTGCATTCCAATTTCTTTCTCTAGATTTGCATTCAAGTAAATTGTTGATAAACCACCCCAAGTCAACATACGTATAAAATTTCGAATACATGAAGTATGTTAGTTCTTCTTTATTGTATGCATAAAATTAAACAAGAAAAACTACCTTCATGATTCGTGCATTCTCACAGATGTAGTGTTCAAGATTTAACTGATGAACGGATGCAATGATACTTGAGGCTCATGGACACTTCTAGAAAGGTGGCAAGTTGTTTTGGATGCTCGTGTTGAAAATCTACACTTACCGGACACTCCCCAAGAAGTGTCGGACACTTGTCAAAATGTGTCTTATTAGTTTTTTACTTCGTTTATAATCAGGAACTCGTTGGACACTTGGAGGACCTCTGTCTATCAGTTAGAGATTGATGAAACACATCAAAAGTTTGGAAAAAACAACTTGGGATCCAATGCTTGAATGAGAATAATATAGGTTTGTAGCAATCTCTCATTCTTTAGAATTATTAATTTTAGGAATGTTGTTTTAGATGATTTATATAATCTATGATGTATGGATTAATGGAAACTCTCTTAAATGAATGCCACACTATATCGATATATGTTGGTGTTTAAACTATGGAATATATTATGTTTTATTTTATTCATATCAGTGTTTTAAAAAGCGACCTAGGCAGCCTAGGCAGTGCCTAGGAGTTAGGCGGGAGTCTCTCACCTCGATTAGTTGCTAATCGGTGCATTATGTGGGAATCTCAATTAAGTTGCGCCTAGGCAGAATTAGGCGGCATCTCTTGAGATTTAAAGTTATATTTCAAAAATAATTTTTTCATTAACTTAACGGAATTAAATGACATTAGCAAATAACAAGTTAAAAATTTTTAAATAACCCCTTAGCAAACCTTAGGATGACATTAGCAAATAACAAGTTTCTAATTTCTATGTATTTTTTAGACATAAATTGTCATTTCTATTTTTCTCTTAGTTTTGAATTTTTATGTATTCTAACATTTGAACTCTACTATTTTAATATCATTTCTTTATTGTTATTTGATATTTAGTCACTTATTATTGTTATTAGTAAATATTAATTCTCTAAACATTTAAACTCTACTTATTGTCGTGTCACTAATAGAATATATTATAATTCATATGTATTGGATTATATGAGCTAGCAAATTGGGCCTTCTTTTTATACAAACTGCAAGTAGACTTGAACATTGTAGTGCTTGTCCCAGCCATTGGTTTTCGCATTCACACTAATCAATCAAAAGGCTTCATTGAATAATTTTAGGTGTTGGGAATTCCTTTTGAATTTGATATGGGGAATTCTCCACTGGCTGATAGCCCGAGATGGGAACGTTGCCCAATAAGGGTCACGTCGCCAAACATCTCTCATGATCTATGATGAGTTTTTCTAGACTCCCCCAAATGGTCTGATCGCCCTTGCAACGCCACCTCGCCCAATGGCGAGGTTAACTATCTCGCATGCCTTCGAGGATAAGATTAATGTGACTCCACCTCCTCCAGGACTCTTAGTTTCATGGTACTACTTCCATATGGTATCCTTCTGATTTTTCTCCGACATCCGTGGGATCTCTTTCCATACTTAGCTACCCGACTCTTTTGCCGTGATCTTCTCGCACGACACTTTATCCTCTATCTATAAAAGGCCGCTCCCCCTCCACTAAAGAGGTATGAAACATTAGCATTTTCACTTTGAGAGCTCTGATATTTTCTATCTAGTTTGCTTGACTTGATCTGATCTCCACACCGGAGGGGGTTGTAACAGTCTCATCCCATTCGATAACGTTTGTTTTATTGCGCAGGTCATTACCGAGGTCACAATCGAGACCAATACCAGCATTTTCACTTTGAGAGCTCTGATATTTTCTATCTAGTTTGCTTGACTTGATCTGATCTCCACACCGGAGGGGGTTGTAGCAGTCTCATCCCATTCGATAACGTTTGTTTTATTACGCAGGTCATTACCAAGGTCACAATCGAGACCAATACCGAGCTTGAAAGAGCAATTATGACTGTTGGTTGCTCGCCCCAAATTTCTACCACAACAGTTTGGTGCCGTATGTGGGAACAACAGTTCTCAATACTCTATGCACCTATGCAGCCCCTTATTGCCTAGACAGAGTACCAGTAGCCCTCTAGATAATTGAGCTCATCTAATGGTGAACACTAAACAAGCCCTAGATCTTGAGGGCATCCACCGTGAAATGCATCGAATTGCCGAGCAGATTAGAGTCATGAATGAAATCAATGTACGCCTAGTACAACACCTCACCACAAATAATCCGCCACCTGTCGCCCCTGTTCTAGAAGATGTTGATTGACCTCGCCGTTCTCACCGATCAAGCGACCATGAATCTCAAAGTCACAAAAGCACTAGTCAGGCACATTCAACCAAAAGTAGGCGACACCAATCACCAAGTTTACACTCTAGGCGAGTAAGGAGTCATGCAACGTTAGAATCTAGATCTTTTAGCTAGACTCACTTTACGAATAGTGAGGAATCCAAGAGGAGAGGAAGGTTTCCGCGCTAGGGAGACCAAACGCACAGGTGCCGGGATAAATCCACTACCAAAAAAAATCAAAAACTTGGATGCTCGGATTGATTGCATCAATACCG
>CM018914.1:18482612-18487612 GCA_009663005.1 Actinidia chinensis | reverse complement strand
CAACCAACCTTCCAAAAAGGACTCTGAGCGCACCTCGACAACCTACCTACTGTAGTTGTCCCCTACTCGATTGCCCTTAGGTGAAAACCCGCTAGTACACAGGGCCACATGCCGCCAACTGAAGCTCAGTATAAACAGCCTCTGCAGCAGCAGCTTCCCTTTAGCCTGGACTGTAGACGCGTAGCTGGCATCTCAGGCCTACTTCGCAAGGACCAGTTCTGCCTTCAGTTGGATGACATTGGCCAATGCAAGTTTTGCCTTGTTTGCATCAGCCTCCATTTTTTGTTTGGCTAGCTTTAGCTCGGCTGAGTACTCTGCCATTCGGTCCGTGGTTGCCATCGCCCTTTGAAGGCTCTACAAATTAGAAACACATGAAAAAGCTGAGTATTCTACATATGAATCAAGTAATACCGAAGTCACAGTGCTGACCTAAATATGCTGCATCACCAGCAAGTTCCTCATCGAATCCCAAGACTCATCGGCGAGAGCGGTAAAGTCACTACGCAACATAACTGCCTGCGTGAGAGCCAAGCTAATGTCAAGATCTCGGGCGGAGTCAATAACCGTCACCTGTTTGCTAAGCTCACAAGCAAAAAAGTCAGGTTTCCAAAGCTCGGAAGCGCCGACCGAGCTTGTTTCCTTTTGAGGCTTTTTTGGAGTACCCAGCAAGGGCTCCTTTCCTTTGCGCTTCCCTAGTGTAGAGGCCGCAGGAGAGCCTGGGTCAACCCTTGTTGCCATCAAAACCTCCTCAGTCGACGTCATAGTGGCTGGTGAGGGGTAGGGGGTAGGAAGAACGGCTTCGGTGGGGGAGATAGAAGCCGACGCAGCCCTCTTGAGATTTTTTAACCACATTACGCCAGCCTAACTCGAACTTGTCCCGGCAACTTCGGTCCCACGAATAGACAGGCGTAGAGCACGGACTAGGTCATCCTCACTATCCTAGCTCAAAACGGGAATGAGAAAGGTCGTACCCTCAAGATTGGGCTTAGGGAATACTCAACTCCACCTCCTATTCAAAATAAGTTGACCGGAAGCTTTTTCTCCCTCTTCGTTGTCGATGTGATTTGGAGAGCTATGACCCGATGAGCTCACGGTATAACCTTCCTTGCGGTCGGACACCTTAAGACTAAAGGCCTCACATTGTGGAGCTCGGCCCTCTATTCATAGCGGAGGCAAACTGGCCCTTATGAAATCCACAGTCCTGTGTGGGATTCTCTACCGGCAATACAGTTCGTACTCAAGGAGCGCCTTTACGTCCCTAGACTTTTGCCTATTGTTGGCAACACAAATAGCCTCCTTGTAATCGTTGGAATGGAATTTGAACTTATCGTTGAACCCTACATGATCAATAAGAGCAAATATCTATACAGATGCAGGGTGGAATTACAAAATACGAAGAAAGAGAACTAGGGAAACACTCACTGTCGGGAAGACTTCTATTGTGCCTAGAGAACGACCAAAGGCCGTCATCCCCAGGTTAGAATTCCTAAGAGCCCGAAACCCAAACAAATTCATCTAGAAACATATCATTGTCTGGGCTATCGATGACCAACCTCGTCTGCGGCTAACTAGGATCCCTCAAACGCAGGTAATGATTGTCATTGTAAAAAGGGTTGCCCGACTCCTTCTTTGGCCAAACCACCGTGTATATGTGAAATAGATCAGACACACTGAAAGGCTTGTCTAAGATGTTCGTCAACGTGTCCACTACAAGCACGGTATGAACAAAGTTCCTCTCTACCATTACGTGGGGAATATCGTTGGGCCCGGGATGCTCTATCGTGACATCGACAGGGATGCCATAAGCAATTTTAAATTTCTCTAGGGCCCTGTCATCGTAAACTAGCAGCTGATCTTGGTTCAATTACATGTTCTGGGAGTAGAAACAAATCGTTTAGAACGAGCTCAGCCAGCCAATTGTGACGAGCTATGGGGTAAATGAAGACAAGCTCATTCGAAGCACCGAACTCCACACGAATGAGGATGCGTGTCGCTAAGGGAATTGCCAGACCCTCCTATTACCTTGAACCCACCTCGGGAACTCGCATAGACATAAAACACCCAAAAGCGAGAAATGTCGGAATACAAAAAAAAAACACAAACGCAAAAGCAAACCCCAGGTGTGGAGCTGCAGATGAAACCAACGTCGATGCGAAATATGGAATGCAAGAAATAAATAAAGACCAGAGAATCACCGGGGGCTGAGTTCAGGAAGCAACCGACAAAAACCGAGACGATCGTCAGGGAGGTTGTCGGACAAATGCAACAGAGTAGGGGGATAACTTTCTCCTTAAAAAGAAGGGACTGCGGCCACCAAATAAGGAAGGCGAAGAGGCAAGAAATTTGCCATAACGTGTCTTAGTGGGAGCATAGAGTCACAAGGAAGTAACCACCCGGGGGGACCCACAGGACACGCGCATGTGGCAAATTGCTTAGTAGTGCGTTCTTAACAAGGAACCAGGTGGAGCAGATGGAGGATCTCAATGAATATGCTGGAGGGTGCCCGTAGCCCGGTCATATTTCGACACCTGACCACTATCATTTGTAATGGAGTTATAGAGCTAGACGAAGGCCAAACAGTAAGAAGGCACTAACTTGGCCACCAACCGACCCCCAAAGGGGCAAACACGTCCAGTTCACACAATCTCGGCGAGCATTAACCCAACTCCTGTGAACTGAGGGACAATTGTTAGGGGACAAAAGACACGATTACGTCATCAAGCCTTATTAGGGCAAAGACCTCAAACGGGATGTCTCTAGTGAGTAAGCTCGGTCGACCTTGCGCCGGAGTTCGATTCACAATCGATGGAATGCTGGCCTTGCTAGGGCAGTGGTCTTTACCGAGCTACCGAGACCTGTGAGCTCGGAGACCTTCTGCGCCAAAGCTCAATGTAGTCACAAATAAAGGTACTATCCAAGCCAAAGCTCTCGTTGCATACGAGGTACTGCTAGCCAGTAAGCTCGGAACAATGACCGTTTAAAAAACTTGGACGAAGGAAGATAGCTGGCATAATTTCTGAGGCATGTCAGGGGACAATAGGTAACTTGCATGATAGAACGCCTTCTATCAGCCCTCATGCCGTTGATAGAGACAACGGCAATTGATCATTAGTCACCAGTCATGCCGTAAGGGTACGGTGGGGTCAACAGCCTACTTATTGACACAATGGTTGGCACGTATCTACACGCGCCAATACGTGCCTATCGAGTGATGGGACGGCTGGCACGTCAAGTACACGCTAGGTTAGAACACAAAAAGGAATGTGGTGGTTCTCATGGAGGTATGTGCAATCAGTCTAAGAAGAAATATACTCTCTCTCTCTCTAAGATTCCAGAGGTATAACTTGACCGTTGGAGAGCCGTTTCCCAGAAATAGCTCCGGCGGCCGGTCTCACTATCACTGTTATTGTAGGCAGGGCACCGCCTACCAATAGAACGACAGGTTGAAGCTTCTCACGCAGCCGTAGGACCACCGCAAGTGTCTATCTTCGATTTCCTCTTCTCTCTTTACAAACTCATTACACCACAGCAAGCTAAAATAATTTGTCCTCCAAGTGCTTGGATTACTCCAATATGCCTATAACTTAACATAAAATACATTAAGTACTATTTCTACAACTGATTCAACAGTATGCACTAGGCTTTGTTTGTTTTTCAGGTTGTGAAAACATTGTGAATGAGGGCATATGCTAGGAGAAAACACAACACGATATGACAGTGAGTACAACACCTTATCAAAATAGGAGAAAAAATTTACTCCTTATCCAAACAACATCGGGTAAATACTAACCTACCTGTTCATCCATCTAGTTAAAAGTCATACTTTGAAGTTGGTCATGAAGCTTTCCTGATACAGAGACGTTGGATTTATTAACAAATTTGACTAAAACAGTCAAAAAATCTAAAAACTATGAAATATCTGCGAAACTCGCATCAGTTTGATTGCTTTATAATGATAATATAAGCCCTCCTTATTATGGCACAATCATATGATGTCCCCTGTAATTCATTCTCATGCTCCCTTAAGTCCCTAAATGCTTTCCAAATTTCACAAGAAAACTGTAACATTCTATTGTTAATATACAATGGCTTTGGTGAATTTTTCACTTGTAAGAACTTGGCATGGCCTACTATTGAAAGTTGAATCTAATCCACACCACAATGCAAAAGCAAACAACATCAATCACAGGTCAATCTTGATAAGATATGGGTCTTCATCCAAGAGTCACAACAGAAAACCAATTTGATCAGAAAACCAAACTTAAACTAAAACAAAAAACAAAAATGCTTGGTGGTAACTAAAAATGTGCCTCGTAACCAAACTCAAAGCATAAGCTCCAAAATTGGTCGAATTCTACAGCTAATTAGAGATATAGAGATGTTGTTCATCAAATCTTAGGTTGATAAACTCGCAGCAATTCTTTCCAGAAATTGGAAATGAAGCAATTCAAATTGGTACTTTTACTAATGGTTGAAAGGGATACAAGTAGAGGTACTCAACCATGCAAGATGTAGAAATTGCAGAGCAGAAAGAAAGAGAAGGTAGAGAGAGAATACAAAAAGGAGAAAGATACAGAGTAAATCCCCCTTTCTCTTTAACCATCTTCATCTTTTGTAACCAAAAACTCCAACCAATCCCTCTCCATCTTAGCAAAAAGAAATAACAAAAATAACAGAAATGCAAAATGAATTACAAATACACTCTTTTAATTTGTAAAATTACACATTAGCCCCCTATGCTTATCATTGCCTCCTCCTTCAAATCAACGTTGTCCTCAAGGTTGGAATTAAGGAAAACGTTGGTGAATATCATGCCAGCTCTCCCAAGTGGCATCTTTAGGAACAAAGTTAGACCACTGAATTAGAACCTTGGAACAGTGCTTGTTGTGTTTTTTCATGATCTTTCTATCTAAAATAGTGACTGGTTCCAACTATACATGGCCATCTTCAACAACTAGTGGTAAACCAGTTTGCACCACAGCACGCATAACCAACTTATT